>OOFC01050326.1:0-64760 GCA_900323345.1 Pseudochromis fuscus | reverse complement strand
AGTTGGGGTTTACGTTCTTTGTGTAATCCAGCTTTTTGTAGGCTTCAATGGAGCTGCACACATAGCTGTCACCTGGTAGGGTTTGGAAAGAGAGGAGGGGAAGCAAAGAGAGGCAGACAAAGAAATTAGATGAAGGTTTGAAATCACAAAGGACTGGATGTGTTTTGAGGGGAGATGCCGGGCACAAGTGATTAGGAATATAACAGAATACCGACAATAAATTGAGAGAAAGATGGGAAAGAGGAAGACATAGAAACCTAGCCTGGCCACTTTGTTCTTTGGACATCTCACTTAACCAAACAGCAACTCTGTCATTCTAGCAAAAGGCAACACAATGCATTTAGGAACAGACTAAAAGTGGAATATTTTGCAGGTTGCTTTCATTCATAGTTTTCAACCCAAACTGTTAACAACGTATAGCTCATCGAAATGACACTGGCATGTAGCTATTCTAGAGTTTAACAGATCAAGAGAGAGATGTCTGTATTGCCATATGGTCATCAAATGAGTGATATAATCTTCACAATAATCATCTACAGTCTGCTTAACTGGATTAGTCATTTTTATGGAGCAATGCCCATATAATATCCTGTTCTGGTTCATTTTCAAACTAGCCTGCAAATGTAAATTGGGATAAAGCTGGGGCTGCTCTATTCACGTTCTTCCTATAGGCCTGTTTGTTACATTACTTTAAACAGCTGAGAGGAAGGGGGGAGGTGGGATCACATAACATGGCAGCGCACAGGTCAAACAGAGTTTAAGGGAGAGGATGAGATGTGCAGTTATGTTAGATTGCATTGTCTATAAAGATATGAGTCCAGATAGATGGGAGGGATTGTCCTGTGGAGCTTGAAAATTCAAATAACTGGATTTTCTTAGGGGAATCCTTCAGGTGTGTGTGCACACTCACCTTCTATCAGCTGATCAATATTGGTGATCTTCTTGGTGCCATCCAGGGTGTAGATGGTCCGGACGCCCTGGGGCAGGTTGACGTTATCGGACAGGGAGCGCGTGAGGTCCGCCAGCAGCGCGTCAAAGGTCCGGAACCTGTCCGTGGAGATGGCGTACACGATGCCATTGAAGTACCGGTCTCCGTTGCGGTAGAAGCGGACCTTCTTGGCTCTCTTCTCCGCACTCAGAGTCTTCAGGGTTCGGGTCCGGTACAGGCTGCAGTGGGCGCTGTGCGTGGGACTCGGCACCCCGTTCATCCGCGCACTGGACCGGCCGTGCCTCTGACCTTTGTCCCGATCGTCGAAATGCTCCAGCTCCATTTCACTGCTGAGGCTCACGAGTACGGCTGTACTGTCTGTGGAAACAAAGAGAGAAGGGGAATAAGGCTGCGGTGAAAAGTTTTCACTCCAGAATAAGTAAACAAAAACAAGAGGCGCAGAGAAAGGAATGAAACCCAACCCAAGGAGCGGTGTGGACGGCTGATAAAGTAGCCAGCCGGTGTCCGTCGCCGGTGTACTGTCTGAAAATAACTCCCTAATGACAGATTAAGTGCTCTTAAGCTGAGCAGTGGACGTGTGCTTCATGACGACCCGCACTGACAGAGTGCGTCTGAGTTGGTCTGAAGCGCAGATGGATGGAGAGGGAGCGACAGTCACGAATCAATAATAACCCTATTAATTTTGCCCCATAAATATTCAGGAGATCTGCGCACAGCCGGACAAACAGCAGCTTTCCCGGGGAGTTAAACACGACATTACAACGATTAACAAACGGAAGACTGGTGTTACTTTTTAGTCGTAGGATCCAGAGTCATGACGCGTCAAAATAAACACGTAGAAGTGTGTTTTAAGAGCTCACAAATGAAACAGCACATCACTTTTACATCCGCTGATAAAGAGCACATGAACAATCTTACCTACGCGAGCAATCAACGCTTCTGTCACGGTCACCTCCAGTGTGACTGATGCTTGATTTCCCAGTAGATGTGGAAAAAAAAGGAGTTCAGTGAGCCTGCCTCTGACTCTGGATGGGTGTTGGTGATGTGTGATCACTGTCCTGGCTGCAGTGAGCCCCCCCGCGGTGCGTCCTCTTTGTTGTCCGGTTGATGTGCCCCACCGGCAGCAGACACCACAGTGTATGTATACGTGTGTGTCAGTGAGCAAGAAGCAGTGGCTGGACTGGATATGGACTAAAGGTAGCAGCTGCTTCCCCTCCCATTCTCTTTTTTCTCACCCACCCCCTCTCTCTCTCCTCCTCCACGTCACTCTGTCGTGATTTTCATTCAGCGCCCCCACCCCTCATTAGGATGCTGCCCCACGCTTCCCACCCGTGCTGGGGATGCTGCTGGTCCCGCACAACCCCCCCACACCAGCCACGCGTCAGCTGGGGAGGGGGGGTAGATCAAACCAGCTTGATGGTGGTTTAAGCAGGTTTTACTCTAAAGCCACGTCACTGATGCTCAATTAAGAAAAATCTAATATTTATTTTATCCTTTCAACCACAAAAAATTAATTTCGGGAAAATTATCTGGTCGTGGTAGTTACCATTAATAATATTTCATATCTTAGCTGAACTTAATTTTACATGCATGCTTGAATTAAGTGTGAGATCTGAAAGAAAATGTGTAACGTGCCTTCAAATTTAAAGTCCCATCAAACCGGATCAATCAGATGCCTCTTTTCATCATTCATCAAGAGGCAACTCTTCTTACACATGTTCAAACAACCAGCTCTTGCTTTTAATGTTCTTCAGAGGGGGTAGCAATTTACATATATTCAGTTTAGGCTATATATGTTTTAGGGGGGACCAGGGTTTTGTCGGAGCCTCTGAGAGAGCTTGTGTTTGTATGTGTGAATGCACTTGTTTCGTTTTCGTGTATTGAAACCAAGATGATTCATCTTAAGGAGCTTATTTGGTAAAAGAAGCTGCATATATTTTGATGTGAATATGCTGATTCCATCTGATTTAAACATTGAGTATCAGCACAATGCAGCACTATATTTAACCCACAAGAATATTTGCACGTGAGTTATTATGTAACACACTTACTCTATTGTATACACAAATCCAAATGCTGTGTGGTCAGCTCAATTTCTACCCTTACTCGTTTTTTCTTTTTTACCCAGTATGAAGACTCAAGTACATGTCTCGGGGATATGACATACTAATACTGAAATAACTGCATAAAGCAACATGGAGGCAGATAGCCAGGGAATGGAGAGGGTTCTGCTGCTGTTTGATAAGCTTGTTTCCTCCATTAAGCCCTGAAGATTTTCTTTTTTTTTTGACATGATGGCAGGAAATATTCTCTCAGAGCAGGAAGAGATAAAGACCATTGACCTACATCATGGCCTCCAGAGACCACCCAATTCCACTCTATCACCACTCCCTGTTGTACCATATAGTGTGTTACATTTATCTGTGCCAGTGATGGTGAAAGCCATCAGCAGCCACACTCATTCTATCACAGTATTACAGTGAACAGTAGTTCAGTGGGGTGAATACATTGTTTTACATGTGGAGCATGTCACAGACTTACCGTATAAATAGACTTACCTCATATATATCCTAGTTATTTATAAGAAACTGTTCTTACATTCAGCATTTTCTAATTATAGTATTCATTTTGCACTGGTAGTTTATGTTTTCAGTACCATATTTACATATCCATATTACAGCATGATTATTTTCTTTCAGAATTATCCATATTATACTATCCTTAGTTTTGCACCAGTAGTTTAATTTTCAGAAATATTTATATTTTATTTTGCATGAGTAGTTTATATTTCAGTAAGTTTCTTATATGAACCATAGTTTGCACTGGCAGTTTTGTATTTTAAGTAGTTTGCTTTAGTGTTTTTATGTTATATGTGTTGTATATGTCATGTATCTTATGTTATATGTAGCACTGAGGGACAAGGAGGAACAGTAACAATAAAAAACTTTGAATATTTTTAACACATATCAAATATTTTGCTTTTTATTGCTGTAAAGCCTCTGACATTGAAAAGATCAAGTACCAGATCATCTGCTCCAAAACTTAAATATAGATTGTAAAAGTATGTGCCGGCTTCCCTGAGGTTGTGTTACTATGAAGATGAATGCATCAGACTGCGACAGTGGCAGACATTTTTCTATTTTGGGGATACGACCCACACACACAGAGAGACACGGGGACCCAGTGTGCGTCATAAACTGAGAGCTGACAAGGTGTTCCTGCCCAAATGAATCCTGAGGAAACAGACAGCACATGTGGAGGAAGAGGATATTCAGACGAGTGCAAGAGAGATGGAGGACAAGGACAGGACAGGACACAGTCTCATTTTTGAAAGGATTTGAAGGTGACAGACCTCCTGTTTTCTGTATGTATTCAATTAAAAAAGATGAAAAACTGGTTGTAGCATTGCTGTGAATAAAACAGGACTATATCAGATACAATGTGAGGTATATCTTGAACAATCTTGTTAGACGTTGGACCACATGTTGGAGCTATTATTTTACATCTAGAAACAGTCAAGCTTGTAAAATATAAGACTTCATTCCCAGCCACATCTGTGTTCCCAGTGATGCTGACTAATTACTGACAGGCCAAAACTGAAGGCAGAATGATATAGGCTTGGAAATATTGCATCCAAATGAAACTAATAAGTGCAGTTCTTCATCTTTGGCCCCAAAGCATGACTAGGCAATTTTCTGAGATTCAATTGACTTGTATATAAAGAGATTGACTAAGGCTATTAAAGTGGCTTTGCAGGCACATTTTTATTTTATTTGTAAATTCAGCTCTACAGGGGCACATTTAATGTGGATTGGACAGTTTTATAATGTACTATCACTCATAAAAATGGACTGACAGTACTTTTTTCTGCCAAGACCTTCTCTAAGTGATGCATGGCAGATGCCTTTAGACTCTAAAAAAACACAAGTAAAAGAACAATTTAGCATATCTCTTCAGATGCATCTCTGTGAAGTGAGACGCTATAAACATGTAGTTTGAGCTCAATCAGATAGATTGATGTCTCGATGACTCATACTGTAGCAAATCCCATCTGGAATAACTCTGAAAATTAAATGTCTTAATTTCACATACCGGGAGAGAAATTTGAACACCCACCCACACAGACTGTTGACAGATGCCGCAAAGACACACTTTCATTTCTGTCATTAATTGCTGCATCTTTATGTTACAACATCTGTTTTTCACATGACACAGTGTGGCGTGTAAACATGGCTGTGAAAGTCTGTCACTCTGACTAATCTTACAGGTTCACATGCATGCGCGTGAATGCACACATACAAAAAAGTCTGCTATACACACACACACGCACACACACATATGCAGTTGCACATTTAGAGCTTACACATGGTGTGTACAGACAGAGAGCTATTAGCATGGGGAAGCCAATTGTGATTCATTGTGTTTTGACAGATACTGTAGTGATTTGTCATTGTTGTGTTTCACCTGTCAGTCGAAGACACTTAGGTGGCTACTCAGTGGCTGTGTGATTCATAGGCAGGATGCAGTGAGATGTGCAAACCTGAGCTTGCACATGAAACACAGAGAAAAAGAGGCGACTGAGCAGTGCGCTGTAAATGTGCTCACTCTTTCATAAGGCAATATGAACTGGTTATCTTTAAATTAAGTCATTAATCTAAGACAAATGGCCTGTCACTGCTGCACATTTTGGATTGAACACAGAGTCAGTCAACCATATCAGACAGTCAATACCAGCAAATACATCAGGTGATACTTTTTTGGAGTTGGTTTATTGAATGAACAGATCAAAAAGTTAATGACCTTGATATAATAACTGAGATTTTGCATTAAATATAGCTGCAACATCTGATCATAGAAGTTGATGTTCAACTTCAAAGAGATTTGAATTAACGCATGGAAATTGAGTAACACGTACCCCTTTTCAACCAAACAAGAATGGGTGCTAGTTCCGGGCTGGTGCTAGTCCTGGTGGTTAGTTGGTTCAGATCCCGTTTCTCCTATGAACCAGTTTGCTTTTCCACTGGCAAGGAGCCAAGTTGGGGCCGCCTCAACGTAAAAGGTCAGTACGTCTCTGCAGAGGTAGCCAGTTCACAACAACTGGCCGCTAGCAAGCTAGCTGCTGTTAACAAACTACTGTTACTCTGCTACTATCAGTCCATGAAAAACATATTTTTTTCAGCGGATATTCTAGTTACAACATGATTGAGTTAACAAAGCAGTTTTGCATTGCTACGTGCAGTATTTATTCAGTTTTGGAAATGTACAATGTCCTTCCTGGTTCCATATGACGGCAAAGCGCACAAGGAGGAGTTATCGTGTGCATACAAGTGCTGTCCCTGGTTTTACAAGTCTACACTGAGATCCAGAACCAAAACCGTATTTTCATTACTTTACTCTTCTACTATTGCTAGCTGTGTTTCTACCGTCGCTCCCCCAGCTCCTGGTGTAGTCGCTGCTTAATCGGTGCTAAGTCTGGCCCAGCAAAGAAGTGGGGACAGAGGTGGCCCCTGTTAAACCAGCTGGAGCCGGTTCTCGCGGCGGTGGAAACACAACAGACTGGGGCTAAGTTAGGAACTGGCCCTGGAACCTGTTTGGTGGAAAAGGGGTAACAGTGTTTTTAGACAGACTGCTTCTTTCTTTTAACTTGTTCAATCAACTCAAGATTTGCCACTGCAATTATATATTTATCAACTGCTGTGAGGCAATTTCACATCACAACAAGCTGAAGGTGTTTAAACATTCAGCGTCATGCTTTAAGACAGCTCAGTGGGACTGATGTTTGTTGACACCAGGCCCTGATCTTTGCCCTTCTAGTTAAAGGCCAGTTCCCTTGTCACTACAACTCTCTGCTCTGCCAGTCTTTGAGGTCATAGATGAGGTAATGCATAAATCAGCCATCAGGAATTTGTTCTTTGCCTTTGACCTCATTGTCTCAATACCAGATTTCAGGTCACAATCCTTGAGCTAATTATTATGACATCAGTGTACTTACAGACCAATCAGTGAACAAGGAAACTGCTATATTTACAGGATGAAGCTAAAGGGAAAGAACATGAAGATGAATTCATGCTGTTTTTGCCTATAAGATGTTGTCCTGTGCTATGAGATGTTGTTTTAATTCAGTGGTTTGAGGCTGACAAGAACCGAACCTCGTCCTACACTCTTAAAACAATGCTTCTGGCAGCTTTCCTGTTCACTACTTCATTTCATATGGATACAGTTTTCTTACACCCACATTTGTAAAGGCGGTCAGTGGGTGGGCTGTGGGGGTGACTGGTTGCTCTGTGGGTGAACTACACACAGAGAGAGTGGTGGATGTGGTGTTGCTTACGTAATGCAAGTCGTAGGAGGTGCTTTCAAAAAAAATTGCAGTGACACAAGAAATGTCAGACTCAGCAGGGTTCTGGCACATTAGAAGATGACCTCACTGCACTCAAAGGCTGTAATTTTCCCCCGTCTCAAACACTTCTCCTTATAGCTACTGTTCTTGTTGCAATAAAGAAATTCACAATAAAAGAACAATCTCAGACTTCATTACAAATGTAGTGTTTTATAAAATGTAATCAGAGTAATACTGCATTTGCCATCAAATGCTGACTGTGGCACATGGAAAAAAAAACCTTCAGAAACCAGAGAGAACAAAGTCAACTGCTTTTAAAAGGGCAGTAACACCAGTTTTAGGTTAAGGATTGTGGTTCAGGTAGTGCTTGAGGGTGGGTAACCTGCTTTCTCTTTGGGATTTCTTCTTTTCTCTTCTCTCTATTGTTGATCCACCACCACCACCTCCTCCTCCTCCTTTCACACGCACTCCACCTCCTCCATCTTCTTCTCCCTCTTTTCCTTTCTTAGACTCAGCCTCTGCCTTCCTGCTGGCCTGCTTCCCTCTATGCACCAAGAGATAAGAAGGAGAGAAGTGTAGAATTTTATTTTTATTTTGCTTCAGTGAAATAAAATAACACCGAATATCAAACTTTTTTGTAACAATAATATTCTAAGAAGATAAAATTTCAGAATGTGGTTATTTATTAATTCTGTGTCTAGTATGAACATATTATTTACTTGTATGCTCACTTAGAAACTGAATCCAATACCTAAACCAAAACATTTTCATGGGAATTCCACAATGTACATATGATTTATTTAGAATTTTAGACAGCATTTTAAATAGTTAAAAACATAAGGACATTTATAAAAAGATTTTCATGTGTGTTATATGTCATGGATTTCTGTTGTGTTTTGTTATTTTGTCCTCCATCATTCTCTTTTTGAAGCCACAGTTCACCCACTGCATTGTTGTTCATATTATTTTGTCCATCACCTGTAAGTATTGTCCCTCACCGACCTCATTTGTTTTCTCTCTGGTGCCCTCTGTGGCTGAGCAAAGTACTGTCTCTTTTGGGCATCATGGGTAGAAGACAGCTATAGGGAGAGGACAATTGATCAGTAATTGCAGTACATGTACTCCAAATACACCAACATTCCATATGCACATAAACATACATATATATGAGCTTTTGTGTTTACAACAGGTAGCCGCACACTGCCACAAGCTACTTTAAGTACAAACCTGTGTTTCTACAATGATGACAAAAAATCTTGTTGTTTCAGTTCAGTTCAGCAGAAACCAGTTTCATAGCAACATAAGGCAGAAAGTCCTTGACTCACTTTTTTGACTGAACCCACTCACCTATTATATAACTAGAGGATGAATGAGAAATTATAACGAGGCCTGCAGTAGAGTCACACCAGTGTGCTCCCTACACAATCTGCAATGTATGTCATTTTTAGTATCAGTATATGAAAGCATAGCATATATAGTATTTGGTGATGAGTAGTCAACAGGTTTGGACTGAGAGCTACTAGCCTAAATTACATTCTTAATGCTTACCTTAGCAATTTCTGAAAGATATGCCCGCCTCTCATCGTTGGTTTTATGAAATGCCTAATATTTGAAAGAAACAGAAAGTTAGTTACATTTCTCCATTTAGGGACAACAGTTCTTCATTCTGTTTGTTCTCAGGTTCAATGCTTGTTTTGTGGTTGTTGTATTTCAGAAGTCTTCAATGTTAATGAGCAACAGATTACAACAGGGATTACTGGCTGCACATGCTGCGTGCTAAACCTTTATTCAGCTAATATCTGACTGTTTGTTGAGCAGAACAATAAACAAAGAACCAAGTCACTAAACTAAGAGCATGCAGGGGGAGGCAGTAAGGACAAAGGTTGGAGGCTGATTTTGTATCAACGGTTATTAAAATTAAAGAACGCAAAACAAGACCATCAGCCAAATCTTTTACAATCCATTGCTAATGATGGTTATTTGAAACTGAATTATTTAATTGCTGGAAAAACTCAAAGCTGCTTGTCTCAGAAACAGTAAATCTAGACCAGTAGACACTGTGACCCTCAGCAACACTCAACACAAAATCCCCCTCACTGTTCTCTGTCAACAGGAACTGTTCAGGAATCACACCTTTCCCTCCTGTTCAATTCGAAGATGACAGTCCATCAGCTGACTGTGGAGGTCACACTTCTCCTCCGTCAGGATCTTCAGACGCTGCCTCAGCGTTTCCTGTGGCAAAGTGTTTCTATTAATTAGAAAAATTCAATATAAAAGGTGTCACACTGCTTAAAGTCTAATTACAAATCAATTTGTACTTGAATTACACTCTGCTATCAACTCGGATTAAAGAATAACAGAAAAGTTAATGCAGAAAACACGAGTATAAAAACGGATTAGGCTCATAAATTATTCAATAACCATACAAGCACATTAGTGCTGACACATGGTAAGGCTATGTGAGATGTATAGCACAGAGCAAAGCAGTAAGAGCTGGTGTTTTTCTGAGTTTGAAACAGCCTTTGTCTTGTTGTTGTGCCTCAAAATATGCAGCTGTAGTCAGGAAAAATAAATATTGCTAAATGCAGAGCGTTAACATTTCAGATGCATCATTAACAGCTTTTAGGAGTCACTCTGATACTTTTGAATGAGTCGACGATATAAGAAACCAAAAAGCATTTTCTGAATGGCTACATGGTACAGTTACATGTGCCTGAATGTGTACAAATACATGAAAGTGTGCCTAAATTCTGTTTAGTTATGTATCATTTGATGCACATTTTTATGACCCTAAGTACTGATTTTGTTAAGAGTGGATGTCATTATATTGCATCAGTCATCTATTCCAGCGCTGTGTGAGCACTGATGCTAAAAAATGTATCAGAGGAATGTTTTAGCTTCATGCTTTGGAGCTCTAGACACTATTACATGCTCTTTATTGGTTATTTTTAAACACTGTGATTGTAGCATTTACTACTACACTAATAGTGTAGTGATAATCATGGGTCTTCTCACATATTCAATCTATCTCACTGTTACACTCACAGTTTCTCTACAGATCTTCAGTCCACAATCTTGCAGTCACTCTTTGGATACACTAATGAGCATCTGTTAGCTGTGCCCTAAGGCACACAGACACACACATATTAGACTATATTGTGTAACCTTTTAGTGTGTGGTGTGCATTTGTGTGTGTGTGTGTGTATTCGTCTTTAAGCATTGTAATTAGTGTGCATTACTCTCCCATGGTTTGTAATCCCGTGATTACAGTGCTGTGATTAAACTCTGGTTTATTCAGCCTGCATCAACGGGAGGATGGAGAGCAGCTGGCATTAGAATCCTCTCTGTCCTTTCTGCAGCCTCTGTTAACTCTGTGTCTCTGGCACTCTCTGCTGGTACATGCTTCTGTCTTCTACACTTCCAGCTATCTGATGAACATGTCTGCACTCACCACTGGCATCTCATCATAAGATCGGATTGAAGCCAGTCGATCTGTAAAAAAACAAGTGTGTGAATATTATGTGTGTATGGATTACAACACAAACTTACTTGACAAGGGCAGGTATATCACAGCAGACATTTTGTAAGTTGTGTTTATAGACTAACACAGTTAAGTAAAGACAGAGTTGACACAAGGGTCTTGAGGGGCAGTGGTTCATTGGATATTGATAAGCTCGAACATCCCACTGTTGAGGAATGATGTTTGTCATACAGCAACCTTCCAAATGTAATCCCACAATTTGTACAAATCCTCCTTTTTCATAATTTCTCAGTTGTTATCTTTCTTTATAGTTTTCACTTACTGTTTGTCATCATGCACCAAAAGAATGAGTCAAATTCCTCATATGTGAAAATACACTTGACCAAAAAAGTCATTGTGAGAAAATGGACCACAGCTACATTGATTAAGACATTTTTTATGAAAGCAGCAGTCTGGTCTAAACAATCTTGCGGTCTCATCTTTTAGAGGGCATCAATATGTCTATTAAACTGGAATAAAAGTTATATTTTTAAAGTAAACAACCCTCAGCCCACAGCTGCTTTACATACAGTAAAGGCTGAGGTTGCCTAAAAGTAGCACACCCTGCCCTTGGTGTGGAGGAAGTAAATCATGCAATACTCTCAGGTATTTAACTCTTGTAAAAAGCTTGATTTAAGCTGACAGATTCCAAGAAAATGAAATGTGCTTTCAGCATAAACGGCTTTAAAAGCCTGTGAGCTTACCCATGGGGTTTCCTCTTATGTCCTCCAATCTCTCATGAATGACGGAGATCTGTCTTTCCAACTGTCCATTTAGCTCTACCTGTGTCTCATATCTTGTCTTCCATTCATTTCCTAATACATCAAAATATAATAAGACAACACTTTATTTATTCTCAAAGGGTAATCAAGAGTATATTCAAGATAAACATTGTAGCCCTATAGTGGTAAATACCTGTAGAAGTAGGAATAGTAAGATAAATGTAATGACCAAGTAAGATTAAAAAAAAATAAGACACAATGTACTTATATCGACAATAGAAACAAAACTGTGTGTATATATGTTACAAGTTAGATTGTCCACGGCAATAAGGTGCCTGCAGTGTCACACAGCAATATATTTTATCCAGTGCAACGTTACAGTATAAAGTACATGCTGTGTTGTGTAAGATCGCGTGACCCATGCAGAATGAAATAATAAAGAGCAGAAAAGAGAGAACTGGCAGATTATTCTCCCATTTCGGGTCACATGACAGTCGTGGCTGGGCTCACAGTAACCAGCTGAGCTAAGCTAAACTTCTGTCTCGCCACTGTGGGTCAAGGTGATAAATTTAACTAAAGATGATAGTATAACATAATGACTTAAATCATATCCACCTTCTCCATCGACGCTGTGCAGTCTTTCTTGTAGCTCACACATGGTACTCCGCAGGTCAGCCACCGACTCTTCGAGCATTTCTCTACAATCAGGAGCCAGAATATACTATTTTCTCAGTAGACAACATTTCATTTTCTTAACATCTGTTAAATAAAAAAAAGTGGCTTCCAATAAACTTACTTCATCTCCCTTTCTTGCTCAAGTTCTGACTGCAGCCGTGCCAAATCGTATTTACTGTAGTCGCCGTCTTTAGTCATGTTTCTGATGAATTAGCATTAGCCCCAAAAAGTTTGTTGTAATAGGTTTCCATGGAGACCACTGCTTCCGGGTTGCGCAGCAATGTGGCGCAGATTAGCGCGAGGTTTCAAAATAAAACTCCTACGTTAGTTTAAAGGGAAAGCGCAGTAATGACTCTGTAAATTGCATCTTATGTTACAAACAGTTATTTGTCCAGGCACACGATTGAAGAAGCTAATTTCGTGCTTAATTACGCCTGAAAATTAACTTACTAAATGTACCGAGCTCTTAATTCAGCAGCTTTAATGGTTTGCAAATGCCAGCTAATTTATTGCTATGCAGGGTTTAAAAATCACAGTAGGAAAAACAAGACACTTTTCCAAGCCAAAGCATATATTTCACATATGTTTTAGTTTTTTTTCTTAGTCCCTCTCCAAGAGCACCTTCATAGAAACCTCCCACATAAAGAAACAAACAAATCGCTGATAGGCCTAGTTAAAATATAACTTTCTTCTTTTCAAAATACATGTGTATTTTGCTGTACATTATGATGGCACTATACAGATCTCAATATAATATAGTTATAGAAATAGCTAAAACAGATATATTAAATGTTTTGTCATATATAAAATACAACAATGTTGTGTTACAACAGGCAAAAAATAAATATCCAGTGTCAAGCCTATAATGCTATCACACATGTACACATGTAACACAAACAGAATATAAAGACAACCCTAAGTGCTGAAAAATAAGAGATAAGAACTAGTGAAAGAAAATTGGACTTTGCCTTAGGTTAATACAGTACAATTTTACATCCATAATTAATACAACAAAACTCTACTTCAGAAATAAGCGGCCTGGATTTGTTGTATAAATTAGTAGGTCCCGTTTCATGCTGAGAGAAAACAAAAATAAAATAAAGCATTAACATCCTGTAGAAATCTATTTTTTCTTCTCTGCCTCCTCTTTCATCTGCACATCCTTCTCCTCTGTCTTGACTTTCTTTGGCTCAGTTTCTGCAGACTGTTCTTGTTTCTGCACCTCGTTCCCCTCAGTGACTGCCGGCTGTCCATCCGAGCTTTTGAACATGGCTTTAGCTGTCTTCTTGCCTGCAGTCTTCAAGATGGCTTTGATGCCCAGATTGTCAATGTTGTGTGCAGTCACGCCAACATTGATCACTGACTGGAGACCAGTGTCTGTAGCTTGGCCCGCATCGTTACCATACCTTCACCACAAATATGGTTGAGTTAGAAAGAAGTGGTTTTAAAGGTGGGGGAATTTTGGGAGCAAGTATGATGTTGATACTGTTGTAATTTACATCAAAACACTGAAAGTCAAGAAAAACTCAGTCGTATCTTACTTTTTGGCAGTTTATTAGTAACAAACCAGGGAGAAGTGATACAAATAGTATGAACAGCAAGAGAATCACCACCCAAAGCTGACTTTTAGCTGAAGTTAACATAGACAGACCCAGAAAAACACACACCAGAGGCTGGCATCTACATAGAAGCTATAATGCAAGCAGCATGTTAGCACAGCAACAGCAACTCAGGTGAACTGTCTGCACAGGAGGCACCTTTATGAGTGTAGGTCCCCCATGTTTTTAAAGCACTCAGAGCCCAATACACAACCCGTGAAGCAGTATATACAACATAACACAAAGGGTTATAATAATACATTTTGAGTTGCCTTTATGGGTATAGTATAGGTAGAATATGAGGCATTATGCAGCCTGTGTAGACAAGGCCTTAAACGAAAAAACCTCAAAAAACACGGTTTCTGTGTTTGACATAAATGAAACACAAGTCAGTTTGATGAAGACAATTGGATATTTGTTGCTGTGTTAAGTTGGTCTAATTCAGTGTTATTTTCTGACTAGGTCTGTGTTAGTGAAAGAGCGTAAATGCAAGGGTTGAGCAGAGTCAGTTGTTAGTTCGCAAGCCTTTGCCTTTACTCCCCCACGCAGTCATATGTTGCTGGACATGTTTATAAGATTCTCTAAGCCCCTAAATCTGAAAAGAAACAGGTGTGAAAGCAGGTCAGGGCACCAACATACCAAGAAGAAAAGATCACAGTAGTTAAGTAATAGGGTTGTTTCTTATTCAGCCTTCTATTATTGTTTAAAGCAACCAAAAAGATTCAGAAACAGAATGGAAGCAATATGTCCAATGTATGATCTAAAAACAAATCAATTACATATAAAAGCAAAAATGGGAAACATCATGACTTACTTGTACGTCACTGTTGTCACCGTCTCTGCTTTAACACTTTTGCAAATAAGCTTTGCACTAGTTTCCAGACTGTTCCAAACAGTAGAAAAACCTAGTTTGGAAATAAATGATAAAAATGTCAATTTCCCTTAAAAGGTCCTGTATTATGCACCAATTATTTTTGACATGTTAGATGTGGTTACAGCTACTGATAACATGAGAACAGTGTCAAATAATGCACAAGAATCTGTGAGATAATATAACTTTGCACTTATGCCGTGAAATGTTGTGCATACCGTGTACACTGCTGGCAGCCACAAACTTTGCTCCATCCAGGTTGGAGGGGCGGCCATCTTGCCTCTTCTTCAACGACTCTGGGATCAGCTTAGCACCGTGCTTCTTCACATGCGGCGCCACCTTTTCTGCGACTCGTCCTGCCACCAGACTCACACCATTCACTGGAGACACACAAAGTCATACAGCAGAAATATAGGTGCAGGTACATATCAACATCCATATACAGAACAGAAGACAGCATGTACTAAAATGAAAAAATAAATAAATAAACATTATTCCATAAAAGCTACAGTGAACTTTATTACCACTGTCTAAAGCAGTTCATTTCTATTAGGAAAAACAAAATGTTAGAAATGTATTACTGTTGGAACATTTCCCATACTACTTACCCAAAAACCGGCTGACTCGAACAGCACCCCCGGTGGCTGTTTTAGCCACCTCCAGACCTTTGGTGACACGAGGACTGACCTCTGAGGGAGTGTCCTCAGGTGTGAGGTGGTCGCGGATCTTGGCTGCTCCTCTGTGAATGGCTCTGCCAGTGGCTTCTGCCCCTTTTACGAAAGACTCACTCAGCCGTGTTGCTCCTACAGAGATACATTGAGGGTGGTGAATGAAAATCAGCAAAGTAAATGATTGTTATGGTGTCAAAATATTGAATTACAGGCATATGAACAGCTGGCTGAACAACATTTTTCTGAATCCAGCTCAGGAGACTGCAGTAAAGGTAAACACCACCCTCTAGTGGTTATTGTATAGACACAAAGATACCTGCTGTGTTATAGCCTGTTGGATTCATACTTATGAACTCACCTGACAAGATTCCCTGAGCCATCTTCTCACTCCACCCAGGAAGTGGTGGTTTTTCCTTCTCTGCTGGGGAACCAAGGGGGACTTTTGAACTCAAGTTGACAACATCTGACCCTGTGTCCTCTGAACCCTGTCAGGGAGTCAGTGAAGTCATACTGAACAATTAGTAGGAAAGGAAACACAAAGGGATGTCATTTAAAATACTGCATATCCAAGCAGGTGACAACTGGCTTACACTGTTTGTACCCACGTGTCAAGTTGGAAATCTGATACACATCACATGTCTACAAGCACCAGTGCCTCAAGTGCAACAGATTGACCAAATTACCAAATGAGTTTTAAGTCTAAACAAAAAAAAACTGCATTCATGGATGCATTTTGTTCTGACAGCATGATAAGGTTACCGATAGTGACGGGTTGTTTTACTCCTGTGAAGCACTGCTGTCAAGACACTGAATCATAGCTTGTGTGAAATCAAGCAGCCAAAATATGTGAAAGACACATTGATGAGATAAGAAGAGACATAATCTCGACTCCTCTTTTCTCATCAATGCGTAAATCACCTCAACTCAAATTGTGATAAGAAATCTTACATAGATGTCAACCATGAAGTTCAAATGCCTCCACAGTGGACACTGGGCCTGCACTACATTAGTAAGTTATATTTCTATTTTTTTATATAGGGAATCCATTTATTAATTATTTGTCATTCCGTAACAACAATATGATTATTCAGATTCACTAACTTTGTTTGTTGCTCTATTGCTTTTATTTTATTTCACTTCCTTTCATTTACTTACTTATCTATTTAGGCACAAATCGAACAATAGTGCCAAAGTCCTGATAAGCCTTCATCTGCACATTATTCGTTATGAAGGAAATGGGTGGGTATGCAGAGCAGCTCTTAAATTGAAGAAAGAGATTTTATTCTCTACAATACAGCACTCTACAGGTTGGTACTGTTGTTTCTGCTCACCCTCTCCACCCAACACAGTCCTGATTTCTCTTCAAACACAGAAACACCCTGAACATACTGTGTCAAGAGTAAAGACCGACCTGGATCCTAAGTTCAGTGAGCTGGGATAGGATGTCCTGAAAAGTGTCTCGGCCAGCAGCGGGCAGTTCAGAGGACAACACTATCCCGGCATAACACCCTGGTGTCCCAGCTAAGGTGTCAGGGAACATGAAGATCCCAGAGTTAGCCAGCAGCACTGGAGTCTCTGCTGTTAGCGGGTACACCCAATCACACACCTTTAAAACAGAATGACACAAAAATAAAAAAGGTCAGAGGTCATTGTCCATATATTGTCATTATACCCAAAGAGGTCGAATTAATTTCTAGTGATCCTCCCTTTCCATCTCATCCCTTAGAAATAACCTTAGTTCTTTGAAATTAGAGTGTGAGCTGAAAATCATCATATATCCAATGCTACTTTACTAAATGACATTATTGTAAGAGGTGGCTTGTAGTGAAGGATTTTAGTGGCCAGTTTCTCATGAGATAAAAGAGCACAGTGTCCACTATTCCTTTTTCATATTACATATTACAGGATTTCAGCCTCATCAGGACCTACATGTCAGTCATCCACATCGACATAAACACACACACACTGCTGCACCGTGCTGCTGGTATGTCGCCTGACAGGATGACCCCTGTGAGGGCGCAGGGCTCTGACCAGCCGGACAACAGAAGCGCAGAGTCATCTGTTAATGGGACCATTGTCTTTTTTGGAAACAAAGCAGGGCCACAATGCAGAAGAGCAGCCCACCAGCCTGGTCCGGTGGGAAACAGAGTCATGGGTTGCAATGCATTATACAGCATGGCATAATACAGTCTTTGTAGAGGAGCCAGAATAGATTTGTATTTCATTCTGACTCAATACAAAAATCATCACACACACAAGCACCAGGTGGTTAGATGGCTTTAAAAATACAGGACACAACCAGGGTTATAGCAGACAAAGTTGCTCATTTAGAGGCATAAAAAACAGATGGAGATTAAGTGAGTGATATCCATCTCTTACAACACAGGCACAGTGGAGTAATAGTAATCAAACAAACATGCATTACATTTGCATGGGACAACTCAGTGCTACTGATTTAAATCTCAAACAACACTCTTAGCATTTTAGCATCATGCAAACCAATCTTATCTTCCACAGCTGGAGTGTAAATCATCTAATAGCTGAAGTGATTTTTCAAGCAGAAATGCCACAAAATCCATGATTGCTAGCTTCTCAAATTCAATGTTTTATACTATTGTGAACTAACTTCTTTAATAACATTTTAAGACATTCACATCTATGAAAGCTGTGACAGGTTATTCCTCTTATTTATTTTCACTAATCACTGAAATAATTAGTTACAACCCTAATTATAACATCCTTACAGACTTTTACATCACAAAGAAAATACTAGAATGTGTTTTGGTGACTAGTACTATAGCTATGCATAACAAAGTGACTCATAGTTAGAAAACTCTTCTGACAGTTATGAAGTGGTTTCCCCTTGGGGCACACCTACTTACGTCTAGGACACACACCCAACATATACACAGTCACACCTGTATCACATATACTTACATATAAAAATGTTGAGGGCCTTCCAGCTGTAGGGTCCTTGTTTTGACTGTCGAATGTGATGATGCGAAGGTAGCCAGGATGAGACAGCGAGCTGACCTGTCCATTCGGTGCCACGAAAAACAGCTGCACCCCAGAGGGGATGAAGAGCAGCTCATGTCCATCTTCTGTCGCTGCTCCAGTCTGCTTCTCTGACCCGAGGCTGCCTCCAGCAAGACCATAATCCAGGCTGCGGTGCCCATCTGTGGGCTGTGCTGTGTACGCTGGAGGCTGGTCCCCTGGGTTAGCCATGACTATAGTTTTTGGAGCGGCTGCAGGGAGTGTGTGTGTGTTCACAATAACAGGAGGAGGAGGGCGTGCAGGGGGTGTTTTGGGGGTTGGGGCTGTGTTGTGGGTGGAGGGAGGGATGGTGGGGTACAGATGGTGGACAGGGCTGTGTGCAGGCTGATCTTTAGGAGCCAAGTCTGGATAAAAATTCTGGGGAAGATTCTTCAACAGCATGCCCCTCTGGTCTGCTGTTGTCTGCTGAGAGGTTTCCATGGAAGAAAGATGGGCGTCAACCATCTTCAGAGTGTCCATCATCCTGTGCTGAAGCTTCCTAGCCCTGTCCCACACCACTCCCTGCTGCCTCTCCCCACCAGTGGGAACCTCCAGTCCCTGCTTAAGGTGCATTCGACCATTCCTGTAATACACCAGGGCCTCCACCTTTTTATCGGCCTCTTCAGCAGTCAATCCACGAGTCAGGGAATTAAAAGCCAACTCATACTGGTCCTTGATGAGCAGCAGTTCAGCAGGTTCAGCCATACTGAGGAGTAGAAGGACACAGATTAGTATTATTTTACATTAATGACTAAAAATATATTGACTGACTACAGCTTATTTGTTAGAGAAAGATTAGATACGAAAAGATATGACTGAAATTAGAGGTTTAGTAAGAAGTAAGAAGAGTGGAGCGTACACTACCTGTCACTTCAGGTGTTTAAAGGAAGTGTGGTTGGTGTCATTCTCTAAATACTAAAAATAATCCTTGGTTTTCAGTTTCAGTCATCTGTCAGCCTTACAGCAGTTAGATTAGTGTGAGAAAAATCTCAGTCATGCATTGTGCTTGGCAGCAAAGAAAGCTTGAACCAACAGACACATCAGGTTTTACCTGAATAACAACATGTGCGTATGAGTTATCTTAAAACCTCACCAATCAGATGTATAGGCCTCTTTGAAATAGAAATATTTTCACATTTATTTACATCTTCTCATCTTAATGTCAAATGTAACAGACAACGAACTACAGATTTTACTTTTCTCTTCCTGCCAAATAGGAAACAGTGAAGTTATAATTCAAACCTGACTCACCTTGACAGCCGCACTTTAATCCCGGGGAGGGAAAAAAAAACCAAAAAACTCACAATAAGTTTTCAAAGACTATTTGTTTTAGTATCCCGTGGTTGTTATGTTGATTTACAGTTGTAAAACTGTGTCCTCATGTTTAAGTTAATCTAATCGCAGTGGTTTAATAGGCTGTATTTACAGTCCGTGGGTTTAATCCACGACCAGCAGGAGAACCAGCGTCAAAACAACCAGGGCGAGGACAAAGGTTTCCAGCCAATACTTTCAAAATAAAATACATAACCAGGGTTGAAAACTTTATTTCAAAAGGAATAAGAGATCAATAAAAAGCAAATTTCCCAAAAAAAAGTGAAGCTAAAAAATACTTTTAGGTGCTATAGTTCATGATTTGACGACCTATTACCTTTAAAATAATAATAATAATAATAAATTATACTTTTGCATCAACATGTGGAAATATTGTCTCCCTCCACTTGATCAATGTAACTTTTCTCAGATGTTTCAAATTGTCACTGTGCAGAATAGTGAATTTTTCCCTGTGTTTCCTTAAAGTCTGCAATCAGAATTAATTTATCGATGTAGGAAATACTATATTCAGCAGTTAACTCATCATGTTCAGGTCAAGTTTGACCCACTTTGTTTAAAATGTGTAAAGTGCTACAAATATTTGTACACTGAGGCTGTTTCAGGCCAAACTTGACTGTCATCTATTAAAATGGATTTTAGATCCACCGGTATGGGTCAAATCTAGAAAAAGTGGTGGTTTTGGGGATTCCTAAAACTGTGAACCTGTACCATTACTAAGTATTTGTTATGGGACGGTGGTACAGAGGTAATGGACGTTTTCACTGCTCTCTGAAACATAAATTATAGACTAATCATCCATTTACTAACGTCAGATCAGCTACTGATACATTCTAAACAGATCTTAAGTTCAAAATCTCATATCCATACAGTAAAAGCATCTAATATGAACAGTATGTAAGGGTTAAACTTTTCTAATAAAAACCATTTCCATATTCTTTGAATCTGTATTTTTCTACGGGGAGGTGGTCATTTCTAACTGATAACTGAACTTTTCCCATGGAAAGAAAACATATCAGACACAGTTTAATATTTTTAAAAAAACTGAGTATTTTATATATATTTGAACATGTGTGAAGGTAATTGTTATGTCATGGAGTATGTATTAATAATAATGAATTATTTACCGTATTTAAATGAATTGGAAAAGATATAGGGGAAAATGTAAGATGAAGTGTCCAGATCAGGCATCAGGCATATTTGGGACTGGCAGACTCTGCCGTGTTTGTTTGGTTTTCTATATAATAATTATCTGGCAGAACAATCAGAAGGGTGGAGCAGTGAGTCACACGTAAAGCAAAACAGCAGGAGGAGCGATCCATGAAACACAACAATACCTGTAGATGAAGAGATAGAAGACAAGTGTTCAGAGATGAAAAAATAATTATGCCCTGGCTGTAAAACAACAACACAGGCTGCAAAGCTAGACATGAAATATGCTTGTAATTTACCTAAGCTGTTTGTAATGTAGTACATGTATACACAGATAAAATAAATCTATAACCTGCGCCTTACTTTGAACTTTTGTACTTGTGCCTGATGGCCTGCTGTGGGTGGCTCTCTGCACTGATGTATAGTTTGTGAAGGTCAGTTAGACAGGGCCCAATTTCAGCCATAGTATACCCAGTAAAGGTTTTTAAGGAATCAGGCTGGAAAAAAAAGTCATACTAATTACTTGAGGAAGTGAAAAGTGCTTTTAACAGACAAAATATTGATGTGGACAAACTTACCCAGAGAGCAGTGTTTACAGTGTAGGAGGCTAAGCAGTAGGCTCCAGCAGCCACTATGGATGGGGTGTACTTGAGGAATGGATCAATTTCCAGCAGGCTTAACTCTGCTATATACTAGCAGCAGGAAAAAACATATCAATAATGATCAAGGAAAATGTCAAACTGTAACCTTTATAGCAGTGTGCATGAATTCAAAACCTGGCTGCCAACTGAGTGACTGATTTTACTCACCAGGGCCAGGTTCTGTGTGTTGACACAGACAGAGTGGATGGACATGAAAAGGCGAAGGAACTGGTGGGTGGTGGGTGCTCCCATCTTGTAGTCTAGCATCTTTAATAAAACATGCTCCATCTGGATCAGCTGTTTCTTTGTATAGGTGTTGTCTGTGATGTACACAAACTCAGGCAGCTCAGGAGGATGGATCTCCTCATATTTTCTACAAGATGACAGATCAGATTTCCATTTACAAGTCAGCTAAAAAGGACTGTGACTCAGTAACTGGGCAGCACAGGAGCAGTGGTAAATTTTTAGAAACAGGCATATTCTTACGCAGCGACCAGTAATGCAGCTGTGCCAACCAGCTGCAGCTTGCTCAGTTTCACATGTGCTACACGGGAGAGAAAGCGGTCTATGTAGCTGACGGCAAGGTGCAGAGTTTCAGATTGAAACTTGTATTCCTGGCTGACTTCAACTAGCCAGTCCACCAGGATCATCCGCATGCCTTTGGTGATTTCTGGATGGTTCACTAAGTAGTCTGGACTTGCTCTGAAGTTCATCTGACATCAGAAAACCAGGAAATTGTTGTCACAAATTTGCAGTAAACTTAATCAACCCAAACAAACACTAACATGAAAGAAATAATTAAGTTCTCGTGAGGATATTAAAGAAAAACTGTACTTCACTCTCCCTCAAGTACTGGTGAATACTTTGTGCCTCCTCCACACAAAGCACCACCTCTGACATGAGGGATTTATCTGGTTCAGACTGCATAGAAGCATCCTGGTTTGAACCTATAAGAAGAAACATCGTTTGGAGAAAGAGAATAAAGTAAAACATGAAAACATTTTGCTTGCTAGATGTTTTTGAAAAGGCCATAACCTACTTGAACTCAGCTCCAGCAGGAATCTCCTATCTTCATTTTGCAGGGCATCAGCTTCTGAATCGAGGTAATAATGATCTAAAACAACTTCTTGACCAGAGACATCAAGAACAACTTCACAGGACTCTTCAACGTACACATCGTAGCTGGAGCTGGAAGGACAGCTGAGAAAGTTCAGCTGAGAGCTGTCTGAGACTGAACTGTGTTTGGACAAATGGCTTCCCTGAGGAGAAAAATGAGCCAACGTGATTGTCACGCTAAGCTGAAATGTGAACGTTCTGGGAGTGACTGAAAATCAATCACATGTAACGCTCTCCATACTTTTCTCACGTACCTGGCTGACGGACCGACCACGCTGCTCATTTTCTGACAAGACACCAAGCACTGTCCGCTGTTTGGTCCTGTGAGCCTGCAATGCATCTATTTTGGTCGACGGTGGAATATTTTCTTTGCTCGTGTGGCTGTCCCGATGGGTTTTTGAGCTAAAATTCATCTTCAAACCACAAGATGGGGGAAAAAGAACATAAAACAAGTGGCTACTGTGTTTAAAAGAAAAAGCTAAATAACAACCAACAATGAAAAGGAAAACAGTTTAACTTTAAAAGTACACCAATTAGATAATATTGGTCTAAAAGAAGCACCATGCTATGTTTCCATTGTCAGTTTCCTTCATGCAGAGTATGCCTGTGAGTCAACAAACCAAAAACAAGGTTGCAAATAAATCTGACAAGTTGCAAGAGAAGTGTTTAGTTTTTTAAAAATGTTGTGAAATACTATTGAATTCTGTCTTTTTTAAAAAGGCTACTATACATGAAGAGACATAAAACGGAATTTTAGTAAAATGTACAACTCACACTAGGGGGGAAAAAAAGACCAGAAAAAAATTCTTGCACTAGATCGAAACCTCCCCTCCAATGCAACCTATGAACCTCTGTTGGCAGGTTAACCTTTATTCTACAGGATAACGGACTGTTCACTGTACAGAATTTAATGCATGTGCATGTGAACAGTATTTGTAACATCACAGTCATTTTAAAAGACAATCCTGGTCCAATAAGTCCGAGATGTGGAAATATGAATCCCAGATTACTAAAAGATTGAAAGAAGCATCTCAGTAATGCAGGAATTGATTCAATAGTCAGGCCATTTTAGGAAATTATAGTTTTTTTGGGGGGGGGACGTGTTGCAAAAATGCTTTTCTAAACTGAGTATATTTAAGCCTAGAGTGTATCTGGAGTAAACAAAGTATAAAACTGTGCAGTAGTCAACTCTCCTGAGCGCCGGTTGAACTGAAAACGTGAGGAACACATTGCCATGGTTACAACAGTTTTTCAGTGGGAATCAATCACAGACACAGAGTAAGAAAAAACTAGTAGAAAAACAGAAATCAAACCAACAAAGTGTATCACTTCAGTGAACTACAAAACACAGCATATTTACATGCAGGTTTTCAAAGTATGTGGTGCAAATGAAACTCACCATCATCAGGATCACCACGGGAACAGGTTAGCGTGGCAACAAGGTTCAAGGTGGCAGCGAAAAGCTCAGCTGGATAAATAACCACTGAAACTGTCTTATTTGTAACTAATTTGCGACCTCTCGAGTTAATTTCTTGATTTCGATGTTGTTATCGCCGGCATTTTTTTTTTAATCTAATCAGCTGTTTCCTTCGAATTCTCCGGCGTCCAATCACAGAGCAGAAGGCAGTTGACGTCATGTTCCATTAGTGATTTACCTGATCTGCAGTTTCCGCGGGTTATCTGCATATCTTCAAAACTATCATTTCACAGAGAGGAACATCATTCACTCAAAGCTCATTTTTATTGGAGATATTATTATCATCATTATTGTGATTCAGTAGCAGGCCTTGACCAAGCACCTTCTCAATATTGAACCTTGACTGATTAACAAAACTACTCCCCCAAGTGGTGACTCTCAGTGTGAAGGTTTGAATTTTTATCTATGGCATATAAATGATCCACTATGATAAAATTCATGATATTAATTTGCAACCCCAGCTGTGAGTAATTTAAATATTTCGATGTGATTCATGTCCAGAATTTCCTCATTAAATGTTTCTCTTAAACAGCCACTGTAATACATTCAATTTATGTCCAATCAGTTTCACAAATCTCGAGCTCAGTCAGTGTTTGTTCTTCTGTTTCCATCACTAGGAAATTATTCATTGATATCTGAGCTTTTCTTTGACTCTGACTCTTGTTTATCAAAGATTATTTATGGGAATTTATTTATTTTTCTCCTTAATGCTTGTAGATGCACTGAACTGCAGTAACTCCCCCTCCTGTTACCCTCCTCCAAAGCACTGAGGGTAAGTGAGGATGCTGCTACTTTTAGATAAATGTCTTGTTGTCAGTGCTTGTCCTCAGCTGGGGTCAAAAATGGATGTGCATTATTGAATGTATTTGCCACTGCTGTTGTCTTTGTTTGTCTTGATGTTTGTAGTTTGGTTGCACAAGGCACATCCTTAACACATCCACTATTAATTTAAAAAGTTTATACATTCACACATATCTTGTATATTTATGGAAGTTTTCAGCAAAAAAAAACAACTCTTAATAAATCTATTTTTACACATGTAAATATCAGTCATTACAACTACTCAAGATGTTACATAAAAAATAGGCTTTATTTAATTTGATGGGTATTTTTATTTTAAATGACAATGATTTTCTGATCAAAAGACACTCTGACCTTTACAGGACATAACAAAGAGAGAGACAGATGCTGATCTGTGTAGATGGGAAAAAGTACGACATGAAGCAGACTATGTGTCCTTATTCAAACAGACAACACACAACCGTAGCCACAACAGGACCATCATTAGTTTAAATGGGAAACCCAAAAAGGAGAAAAACATTTCTTAATTGCCATAACCAACATTGAAATGCATTATAAGAAGCATATGATGCACAGCACACAGAGAAACAAGATAAACATAAAAACTGGTCAATAGTCAAGGTATTTGAGGAAAATATGGAACAGATATTGGGCAACAGAGAAAACAGGTCTATCAAAAAATCTTCATGTTTCATGTGGATGGGAAGTGACTGCCTGCACGTCCTACATCGTCCACCAGATGTCAGACTTTCCTTTAAAGTAAAAGTAGTTTGCATTCTGAATAAAACTATAATTGACCACATGACACTGTGACGCTGTGATATGCAATTTTACAAATTAGCCTTGAACTTTCACCCCCTCTAGAATAAAGATGGTGCAAAGCTGGGGAATATTCAGCTGATTAAAATACCAAAGTGGTTAAACATATTAATCTTTTTGGGACTTACCGACAATGTAGATGTTACAGAGCTGCAGAAAATTCCTATTCATTTTGATGTTGTCATTATTATTACTATCTAGCAACATCTGCAGGTGTAGCAAAGAGGTGGATAAAGGAAACGGAGGAGGAGCAGGAGCATTAAGTGCAGGCTCGTCATGCTGCTGCTGCTGAACAGCTCCAGTGGAGCAGCTGCGGATTACAGATTCCAATTTGCAACCTTTTGGTCACAAGGATGCTTCCTGAACCTCCAGCCAACCATCACCCCAAATACTTCTTTTGACGGCTGGATTGGATGGAAGACTCCCTCACTTTGTGTGCACCCCATTTTTAATTGGTGCTTTTACAGTATTTCTTCTTCTTCTTCTTGCTCCTTAAACCAGATGTTGAAACCAGGATTTAGTTTTATCCAGATGTCTTTGCTGAGTTTTTCAATCCATGCTGAATACAGTTATTTCAGGAGAACAAATATAGAGCAAAGTCTACATCAAGAGGTACCGTATTTTAGTATAAGGCGCACCTGAAAGCCTTTAATTTTCTCAAAAACTGACAGTGCGCCGTATAATCCGATGCGCTTTGTATATGGATCAATATTGGTTAATTACGGCTACCGTAGTCAGGGGGCGTCGCGGAAGTAACAGCGGTAAAAACGGTAAAGGGGAATTCCAGTCTTGCACTACTTGTGTATAAAGACCCCAAAATGGTGTGAATGCACTAACTACATGATAAAAAGTTTCCCTACCTGTTGTACCTTGCTGTTGGTAAAAGATAATACTACGTCACTGACGTTACCTCGGAGAAAAAAATACAACAGCTGTTCATGTAGCTTTGAACTGTGACAAATGGAGTTGGAAATACGGCGGCGCAAATACCGGTAAGAGCTACTGGTACGTACAGTACCGTATTGTGAATGTACTAGCTTGTTTTGGAGTGAACGGAGTTGTCAGAACGTTGGTTTGTTTTCTGTTAATAGTTTGACTGACTGACTTATCTGATTGTTTTGTTGACATTCCCTTTAGCGCAGCTTCATCTAGATGGATGATAACACAACCCCAGACACTACAGTAGTTTCTATTCTATGCGCCTTATAATGCGGTGCACCTTATATATGAAAACAGTTTTAAAATAGGCCATTCATTGAAGGTGCGCCTTAGTGTGGTAAATACGGTAATCATGAAGCGTGTCAGTGCACAGTGATAGAAGACACTATTGTATTTTTTTGTCTCATGGGTAGCCTTTTGTTTGTGTACCACTAGATATGATGTACACAAATGGCCGGCTGTACAGAGCCTCTGTTCTGAGTGCTGTGTGCTTCTTTTCCAGCACGTTATAAGGGGAAACCGACCAATCAAAGCAGAAATGGCACACCAGCTGTATGTGCTGCAGGTATTGACCTTTAACCTTTTGGAAGAGCGAATGATGACCAAAATGGACCCCAATGACCAGGTGACAGCTTAAGCTTTCTATTGATTTCTATCATGTCTTTATCCTGCTAAAGCAGAATGCAAAACAGTAGCAATCGTCTGTGCTGTGTTTAAATGAACAGCAGAGTTAAACGAATAGCAATAGTCTGCATCGTGTAATAATCAGTGACAACCTTCCACCAGTGGAGTTTAGCACTGTGATAGATCTGTTTTAAGTATAACAAGTGGAGCAGAAAATTAAAGTTTTCCTGTTTTTGCCAGTGTTTGTTTACAGCCATCTGCTCTCTGCTGATTGACCTATTCTGTTTATGGCTTCTTTGACTATTTTGCTGCTATTACGTTAAATCTTCTCCTGTCGGCGCTAATATGCTGTTAACATGTTGGCTTTCTGTCACAGGCTCAGAGAGACATTATTTTTGAGCTGCGCAGAATTGCCTTTGATGGAGAAAATGACCCGACTGGCACAGAGAAGAGAAAGGCCATGTACACGAAGGACTACAAGATGCTGGGTTTTACTGTGAGTCTCGTGAATGATTATGATGCTAATGGTATAAATAGATTTCATTAAAAAAATCTTTATTTTATTACCTCCTTGTTGACACTGTCATGGTTTCAAATGCAGAACCACGTAAACCCAGCCATGGACTTCACACAGACTCCTCCAGGGATGTTGGCTCTGGACAACATGCTGTATCTGGCCAAGGTTCATCAGGACACGTACATCAGGGTTAGTGATGGTCTCTGGCATGACTTTGCTCAGTTCACACAACCAGAAAAGTCACCCACACCTTACATGTCTCCCCACTCATGACAGATTGTCCTGGAGAACAGCAGCCGGGAGGATAAGCACGAGTGTCCCTTCGGCCGCTGTGCCATCGAACTCACTCGAATGCTGTGTGAGATCCTCCAGGTTGGAGAGCTGCGTAAGTAGCTCTGTACTTTAATGTAATCGCTGTTGTTGTTATCATCACACCAGTGCAGAATACCGTGACAGGAACAATGTCTCTCACACCAGTGTTTTTATTTTACAAATTAAACTTTTGGTTTTGTGCAGCTAATGAGGGCTGCAACGACTATCACCCCATGTTCTTCACCCATGACCGGGCCTGGGAGGAGTTCTTCTGTGTCTGCATCCAGCTGCTTAATAAAACCTGGAAGGAGATGAGGGCCACAGCTGAGGACTTCAACAAGGTCTGAGGTTATATCACTCTCACACTCACACATTCATTTTCTCATACATATATATCACATGTTAACATTTCCTGTTTTAAATCAGCTTTCACTGTGCAGCATCTAAACTGTCTAACACGGGCCTCATACATTTTTATTGGTAGTTCTACATGTACCGTATTTTCCGGACTATAAGCCGCTAATTTTTTCCAACGCTTTGAACCCTGCGGCTTAAACACCGGTGTGGCTCATGTATCGGCGGCACGAAGCTCGTTGGCTTTTTACAAGCTAGCAAGCTCCGTGCCACCGATACATTTAGCGTTGTGACATCAGACCCGGTCAGAGTGGACCACATGAAACTGTTTGAATAAATTCAATAGCGGCTTATAGACAGGTGCGCTCAATAGTCCGGAAAATACGGTAATTATTTTCCAAGTGTGCAAACCTCATTGTATAACCTCAGTGCATATGACAGTTTTATTTTATAAATGGTAGAAACACACGTAAAAAACAAGTAAAACTAAATCTAAATATCCCATCCTTGCAGCCTTAAAGTAATTAATTGTGATTGAATGTGAGTGTGTGTGCTGCTTGGTCTTTGTACATAAACCCTTAGTCCCCAAACAATGAATCTTTTTGACTTTGGTGACCCTGTGACCTTTTCTCTTACGTGAGCTTCAAACGTTTGTCTTCTAATTCAGCAGAATTTGCCTTCAGGCTGTTTACTATATCCCAGCGAGGAAATTCACCAGAAAAACCTTTTTTAAAAAATGTAATTGTAAAATATTTTTTGATTCACAAGTAATAAGTAAGAATATGTTCTGGACTATGCTGATCAAAGTCCCTGGTGCAGTTGATGGACAGGAAGCTCAACAGAAAAATGAACTGTAAATGAACCAAGAGTTCGTCTGACTGGCAAATTTTCCATCTGTTGTCCCTGGACAGTTCTTGAAAAAGCAACCTAACAGTAACCTCGCAGGGATTACCTGAACATCCGTTTAACTCACTATCTGAAAGTTTTGGTCACGTGTAGCATGAACATTGCGCAATAGTTTTTAAAATCAGGTCATCGTTAAGCTATCATGGTAAACTTTATACCTGTTAAACACCAGCATGTCTGCACACTACTGCATATTAGTATTTAACTGACAGCATCAGTATGCCTACAGAAAGCCTCACAGAGCTGGTAGTGTGATGACTGCTGGTAGTGTGGTGGATACTGTTAGCATGACTCTTTTTTTTTTGGTTAAAATGATACTGGATCTGAATGTTATCCTGCATGTAGCATGGTTGAGGAGGTGAGTTGTTTGCAGCAGGTGATCCTTACTACCAAACACCCAACAGACGATGTTTACCCGGTGAGCAGTGTCAGGCTGCACGTTGACACACATTACTGCTGTAGCTGTTGTGTTCTGCAGTGTGTAACTGAGCAGTGCACTGGAGCATTCAGCCGAAGGGTTTTAGATTTATTAAATAATGTATGACAAATACTACACACTAAATGAAATGAACAGGAATACATAAAAGCATTTTGTATATACTTTGTTTTAAATATTGATGCTCTAGTTTCTGAATAGGAAACTGGTGACTCTGTGAATGTGAGGTTAATAATATTCATCGCAGGTATGTCTGAAAATGTTATTGTAATAGCTGAGCTGGAAAGAACGCTGCACACCAGACATCAGTATTTTGAAATCGGACTTTTATTTCATCTCTTGTATATGTGTGTGCGTCAAACCTTCACCAGGTGATGCAGGTGGTCCGTGAGCAGATCACCAGGGCTCTGGCGATGAAGCCGTCCTCCATAGACCAGCTGAAGAATAAACTGCGAGGCCTCAACTATTCAGAGATTTTGCGTCTGCGACAGTCAGAAAGAATGAGTCAGGATGACTTCCAGTCTCCACCAATCATGTCAGTCTTTTATTTAAATGTTGTATTAATCATTTCTAGAAATTTCTACAATCTTCAGCTCTGTAGTTTTATTCATTTAGCACTTTGAGGCTTTTTATCTTAGATGTGTTGCTGCTTAATTCAGCTTCAAACTCTGCTCTGTCTTTATATTTGTAAGTAGTACAGTACTGTAGATACATCTCTGTGTGCCTGCTCCTGTTGCTCATGCTGTGTTTGTGCTGCAGTGAGCTGCGGGAAAGGATTCAGCCCGAGATCTTAGAGCTCATCAAGCAACAACGACTCAACCGGCTGTGTGAGGGAAGCTGCTTCCGTAAACTGGGGAACCGCCGAAGGCAAGGTACTTACAGTATCAATACAATCACTTTGCCTTTTTCTGCTACTGCTGCTGTTGATTATTAGCTAAGCGCTCTGCTTTCCTGCCTCTTTTTTTTTTGTACAGAGAAGTTTTGGTTCTGCAGACTCTCTCTGAATCACAAAGTGCTGCACTATGGGGACTTGGATGAGTCACCTCAGGGTGAAGTGCCTTTTGAGCTACTCAGTGACAAGAGTAAGGCACTTTGAAACCTTTATTTTTCCAAGTGGCTTCATCTCCCAGCTGATAAAACTTTCATAACAAATACAATGACACGGTCTCCGGCGGGCCATACTGAACCCGTCAGGAGTCCAACCTTTGTAAATTTCTGTAATTATTTGTTTATTTCTTGTGTATTCCTCCTAGTCCCCGTCTCGGATATCAAGTCTGTGGTGACAGGGAAGGACTGCCCTCATATGAAAGAGAAGAGTGCTCTGAAACAAAACAAGGTGTTATCATTTTTATTTATTTTACATTGTCATTCTGGTCACACAGCTGTCCTCAGTGTGGGAGCAGTGTTGTTTAACCTGTTTGATTCCCTCAGGAGGTGCTGGAGTTGGCCTTCTCTGTCCTTTATGATCCTGATGAAACACTTAATTTTGTTGCACCCAACAAATACGAGGTAAGTTGATGTGCACACAATAACACAACAGCTGTTTTTAGCACGGCCACAGTCATTTGCGTGGCGAAGTGGATCAAACTCTTTGTAAAGACAGAAACAGTGTGTCCTACAGCAATATCGACGTAAATCAATATCATTATTATATAACCAGTTGATCTTTTAACGTGAAGATGCTCACCTGTGTGACAAACCTGGGAAGAGTGATTACTATCAGCTGTATTTGCAGCTCTGTGGAGCACTTCAACAGCTTTCACTTCATTGCTTTGTTTTTACGGTCACCAACTTTAGTGTTTTGGCTCGGTCTCACTGGTCTCATCATCCTCATTTCCAACAACAACAGGCAGCTGTTTTAACTGAAAAAGCTCCGATAAATTTGCTGTACGTTATCTTCCCAGCTGGTGAACACAGTGAGGCATTTAGCTGCTAAAGAGCCAGATATGTCCCTCAGGAATCACTGGAGAGCAGAATGTGAGAGTGAATATTGGACTTACATTTGCCAGGTGGCCAGAAACATCTCTAAATGAATTCTAATGTTTTTCAGTGTTTGCCACATATTTAAATAGTCTTGTTTTCCAACACATTTGCCATATCAACTTTATAAGGTGACAAAATGTTTATGTTGTGTTTACAGCTTGTTCTGCTGAAACCCCATTTGCCAAAATAACATTTACTGATTTAACTTTGAATTTCTTGCGTAATGATCAACAAGAGAAGAAGCAGCTTCTCAATCAGAAACATGCAAACCCACTAACACACATGCAACTTGTTGAGCATGATCTCTTACATGGGGCAGCTGTGACATAGAGTGATCAACCTTCATGGATGTTGCTTGGTGTGTATGTGTGTGCGCATATGTGCAGTATTGCATCTGGACCGACGGGCTGTGTGCGCTGCTGGGCAGAGAGATGGGCAGTGACCTGACGCGCAGCGACCTAGATACTCTCATCAGCATGGAGATGAAGCTCCGCCTCCTCGACCTTGAGAACATCACAATCCCAGAAGCGCCGCCTCCTGTGCCAAAGGAGCCTAGCTCATATAACTTCACCTACAACTACAGCTGAGATGTGTGCGTGCGTGCGTGCGTGTGTGTTTGCGATGCATGTATGTGTTTGTCAAGGATCTTTTGATGAATTTAGCTGCAAATGTGTTCACAGAAAAAAGGCTACTTTCATTTTTTGTTTTATTTTTTTTACATTTCACAACCTTGAAGACTGCAGTATGTGATAGGAAAGAAGTGTATATAGCTTAAGAGGGAGGTCAGAGGTCAGGGGTCAGTACAGAGTCAGTGAGTGAATCTCATTTATCAGAGCAGCTTCTCCAGGCAGCGTCTTGATTTGTATTCCCCGTTCCTTGCGGTTTGAATGTGGAAATGAATATGGAAAAGATCAGAATCTGCAAATGAACTTTTACTTCAGAACATTTTAGTCAAATTGAGGCTTAATTGATCAGTCAAGCCATGTGTCTCGTTTCTATGGCAACTAAGAATGAAGCAGCTGCCATTCCAGTTTTAACACTGCGTTCATTTCACTGCCTCCCCCTTCACATGTACAGATGTACAGTAAAGTATAATGTAATCAGCTCCTGCTCCTCGCTGCGGCCTCATTAATATCAGGATGTCTTACTGGAACTTTAGTAATAAAATGAAGGAAAATATAACTGGCATGTAATATAAGTAATATACAGAAGAATCAGTTAAAGTTGAAAGATAATCCCTTTTTCTATTTGTAACAATCTGTTTCTTTTATGACTATCAAAAATAGGACAAAAAAGTGTTTCAATTAATTGTTTGAGCTGAAAAACACAATTTTTCATCAAAACATCAACATCAAAAGAACCTGTTTTGTCTGACCAGTTAAAAAAAAACTAATAAAAGCTCAGAAAACTGGTAGATAGTAATTGAATTTTGGCATTTATCCTTAAAAAGCCAAACAATTTTTTTGCAAATGTTCTGTCAGTCAACTAATTCACTTATTAGACTACTTGTTTCAGCTTCACAGTATACATATGAGTATATATATATCTGTTATGGCTTCAGATTACTTTACATTAATGCTGCTTCACATTGTTTGACTCACTTCCTTCCTGAAAACCAATACACCTTTTTATAGCTTGTTATACAGTGTGAACATGCTGTATATACACCATCAGATTTATGAAACCGTTCAAGATGTGATGCCCTCGCCTACTTTAGGTGTGTGTACGTGTGTATCTGTGTGTATGTCTGTTTGTGCAGGTTTTAAGATTTTGTGTGTGTTTATGTTGAGAGACTAAAGGAGTTTTCTCAACATTTCATGGACTCTGCTCATTAACATCCAAGACATTATAAAAGACATGAATTTTTTAAAATCATAGTCACTGCATTGCCTTATCAGTCATTCACTCACTGTATGTTGGCATTTACAAGTTGTATGAAAACACTACGATGTAGTTGTGGCAAATATAAAGACATTTATTAAGTCTTTTAAGGACTTTGTGAAGCATTGCTGAAGTATACAGTTATAACAGTTATTAACTGTTAAATATCCTGCTACAACTCAACTCTTTGCATCAACATATAATCACATTCTCAGTTAATCATTAGTTACATTTAGGCTAATAACAATCTAGATGTTATAAAGTGTTTACTGTTTATTCTGTTTACATTTACTTTTCATAGCACAGGTGTACAACTGGTGTGATACTCAAATTATGTGATTATATAAGATGACAGCTAAACATTACTTATCATTGCTGATATATAAGACATTCACAAACACTGCAAATGTACTTAAATTAGCCACAACTACATTATAGGACTAAACCATTTATTGTTAATATACTGCTTTACAGTAAATAGTAAATTTTATTCACATTAAAATCCAGTGTTATTGTATTGTACAGTGGTTTTGTTCAAAACAGACTTGGCTTACTTCCAAAGGAGAATGATGGCCTTTGTCATTGAATTTACTTGATTAGATTTGAGACTTTATTTCAGTCATTTTATCACACTGTGCACACGCAAACAGGACAAAAACAACATGTAGTACTGCTAATGTACCATATGAGCACACACGCTTATGTGATCAGTGATATTACTCACAGTGTTGGATGTCATCTTCTTATTTCTTGGTTCTAAACTTTGTCAACTTCTAAAGCAGTGAACCAGAAATCACTGCTGTCATTTATTACTGCAGAATAGAATTATATTTTTTTAAACGACTATACAATTGTATCAGTTGTGAGGAGTACTGACCTAACGTAGCATGTTCCCTTTGCAGCACATTCAACATGCTCCTTCATGGATTCACAGCTTCTCACAGTATCAGCCACATTTTCCACACCATGAGCACCGAATTATGATGTCAGCATTGATGTAATAATGATAATGATTTAAAAAAAAAAAAAAAAATCACCATTACTGTTTATGCTGTTTGTGAGAAGAGATACATTTAAGATTTTTTTAAAGAGTTTTTAACTGATGTTGGAGTTTAAACTGGTAAAAAAAAATACTTTATGGGTGTCCCAAGAGTTCATTTCACTGCAACTGAAGAAAACACAAGTAAATAGACAAAAAACAACAAAATCTATATATGTATAATTTTTTTTTGACAACACATACAAAGTGAGAAAAGGTGCTGCAAATACACACAACACCACCAAATCCAGAAGTCCTGGTGTCTCCTGGAAACATGAGCTCATCTCTCTACTACTTGTAATGTTTCTGTAATTGCAGTGCTTTTCTGTACGGTGATGCATGATCTGTGTGATGGCATCATTTGTTTTCTAAATGTATTGTGAAATTGTTAAAGATGATTTCTTAGTTTGTTTGTTTATTTGTGTGTTTTCTCATGTTGCAGTGCTTTGAGCTCTCAGGGCCACTGTATTAATTATGTATTTCACTAAGTCACTGAACCGTTAATCTGTGTTGGGAAATCAACTGCAGCTAAAACCGATCAGTAACCACCATGTATTACAGCGAGTACAGGATGTACTAACAGAACGGTTTGAAGGTTTTGCATCTTTTACATGACTTGCTAAACTATTTATTTACACTTGGTAGTGATAGTAAAGAATGACAGAATGACATACAATTTAAATATGGTATACATGTAGATCATTGTATGTATATACAGTATTGTGTTGCCTTATTGAAGAAATGTATTATGTTTTGTGTGAATAAATACAAAGTCTAACTACTGCTTAAAGTGAAGTTTTACTGGCCAGTGCTTCATTATCTTTCTTTTGCATCACATGTTCATCCACTTCAGTTGAAGGTATATTTAAATGTATAATAAAGCTGTGAGTTTTAGAGATAAAATAAGGATTTGTGCTTCTTAAAGGAGATAAATAGACACTAGGGAGTTTTACTGCAGTGCTTATGATGTCAGATATAGTCTGAGATTCACATTTTTTCATTTCTTTCTATAGACAGTATTGCATAATCCACTTAAAGTTATTGGTTTATGAAATTGTTCTTCTGGCTGTAAAGATATTCCTACTGGGACTACATTGTACAAAAAGGTTGATAAAATTTGTTGACTTTGTTCTTTGTTCAGTGCAAAAATCAATCCTGAAGTTATGAGGCCTCATCAGTCAGAGTTAGACAAATCAGTGGCTGTAATCGGGGTATATTTCAAAAGTATACTTCTGTAAGAACGGGAGTTGGTTTGTTACAGCTCCGCACTAAAACCATTTCATATTTTTATATTGAAAATGCTGTAAATCGAGAACATAATTGTGTGATGTGACCAACTCTGCTGCTACAAGTTTATATTACCCGTGGCTGATCTACACTACATGTAACTGTCCTTCATCTTTTTTAGTCCGCGACCTTCTCTTCCAGTGTTGAGAGGAAGGTTATTGTAAGACAAACTTGTCCTTTAACCTGGCGGACACCCCTGCTCAGTTCCATGTCTTATCCAGCAGGGGACACGCTGCGTCTTGTGTTTATTAAGTAGGTGTCCTGAGCTATTATTATACTTATTCATACTGTGGAGCAGCTATAATTGCATGCAGATAAGGAAGGCTTTGCAGCTGCAGATGAATGAGTAATACGTGACTTTTATAAAGCGAGCTTGTCGAGCTGTTTCTGATACTGTTTGCTGGCTCGATCCCCTGTAAAATAATTAGTATGATTTCAGTCAATTTCAGCTCAGTTTGTGGTGAGAAAATGGAAATAAATAGTAAAGTTGAGTAAATGAAAAAGATTTTATTATATAGTATATAGCTCAAAATAGAATTTAACACAATCACTTGTAGATCACTTTTATTGAAACAGAACATGGGGAGTTAGGTTGGGATTTGATGAGTATACTGTATATGTTCTGCAAGATGGACAACCCAGTCCAAGGTGCTGAAAGCTAAGCAAAAAGGTTGTTTACATCAATCACTTTGACGTACAGAGTCCAAACAAGCAAGTATTTCAGTCAGCATCAGTCTTAATGCAGATTTTCATCTGCTCAGATAAAGTATGGTTCAGTCAGTGGAACATGTAGACAGTAAACATGACGAAACCTCGGAGGTCTGAGCTGCTGTCCTCTGTAAATACCTGTCCCCGGATTGAATCAGGCTCTCTTAAGGTTCAGTCCAGTGGTCATTGGCAGCTCAGGCTTATTTGTTTCTCCCGTGTTCACTCGCTGTGCAGCAGGAGTTTGATTGTCCGGTTTTATTTCCCTGGTTAGGGGTTAGGCATTCTTTACAACAACACAGAAACAATGTCAATATATACTTTATACTGTATAGAAAATAAATACAAATCTCTTTCTACACCACTCCTTTTGTCTACGATTCATCTCTTCTCGTTGTGATTAACAAAGTGTACATTTGACATTTTGTGTGTATGTGCGTCTGTCACTGTTTCTTCTCCCTATTTAAATGTGCACAATTATCTCAGCAGTGCTGATGCAGAAGCAGTTTCTCACTCTGATTTGACTGATGTTCGTCACTTCCATTTGTTTTCTGATTGATGATCAAAGCCTTGGGGACCTTGATATCCCGGCTGAGAGTGTTGTGGTGCTTTCCTGCGCCCTCGCCGGGCTCGCTGTCCCAGCCCTGCCCTGCCAGCAGTAGTATGAGTGCAAGGAGCAGGAGTGTGACCGCTGTGGAGGTCAGCTGTGGGTTGAGATGCAGACCGGGCTGAGGCTCTGGAGTATCTTTTGTTCTGAAGGAAACACACTGAGGCTTTCTGCTCTCTCTTAATCTCCTACCGGCATGCTTGACACCCTCACTGATCCCCAAATGCAGACACACTCTGTAAAATGTCTCTGCCTGCAGGTGAGTCAGGTTGAAGCTCTGTGTGCCAGCAAGGATGCGAGTGGTGTATGTGGGCGTGTGGGCGTTTGAATTTATGGCTTGCCAGGACAGACGGGTTGAGGGGAGGTTGCGCCCACTCTGCCAGGACAGGATAGCATAGTGTTCTCCAACCTCTCTCACCTCCAACCTGGCATCTGCTCTGAATACTAAATATTTTTTCAGATTACTTGCCACCCCCACCTTTCTCTTCTTCACTCTGTTATGCACACCCACAGTAACACTGCGTGTATCAGCTCCCAGTGCGTTCTCAGCCACACAGGTATACAACCCAGCCTCTCTGGGGGTGATCTTGCTGATCTCCAGAGTTCCCTCGGGCAGTAGCTGGTAGTGTTTGAAGGGTTGACAGAGAGAGTTGTTTTCAGCCTGCTGGTGAGGTGGTGTGACATTGGTGGCAGATGTGTGGTTCAATCCCTCAGAAGTTGTCGGGCTCTTGCAGGGAGCAGGGACTGATAAACCTTTGGATGCATGGCTCGGTGCCGGACCAAGTTTCAGACCAGAGGGAGTCACCCAGTACAGTTCAGGCTGTGGATCTGCCAGAGCTCGGCAGTGCAGAACCAGTTTTCCCCCTTCTCGCACCCCTACATAGGAGGGCAGGGAGCTGGCAGGGATCATGGGCAGGCAGGAGGTCGACATCTCTCCCGAGGACACCTCCCTCACCTTGCGAGCTCTCAGTTCTGGAGGTTCAGAGCACAAGGTTGCCTGGGGTTGGATGAAGCGCACGGTCCGGGCTGTTTGCGTGTCCGCCGGTGCGACTTTCTCAATGTGAGGATGAGAAGCCTCCTTGGCCGCCCAGTGAAACAGGCAGTCGCATCGCAGTGGGTTGGAGTGCAAGCTGACCTCCTGAAGGCTCGGCAGGGAGAGCAGGATGTGGTGGTGCAGTGCGCTCAGAGAGTTGGAGTTGAGCATTAGACTTTCCAACCTGCTCAGCTGGAGGAAGGCCTGTGGATGAATGTAAGACAGACGTGGGTTGTTGGTGAGCTCGAGCTTGGTGAGCTCTGGGAGGTTCTCCAGGGCAGCTCTCTCGATTGACACCAGCTCATCCATGTTGTTCAGGCCTAGCTCCTTCAGGTGAACCATATCTTGGAAGTCTCCTGTCTCAATCATTTTGATGCGGTTCTTGTTTAGGTCGAGGAACTTCAGTCCCGGCACTCTCCTCAGGGCCTTCGTTGGGATTTTGGTCAGGAGGTTATCGTAGAAGGAGAGGCTCTCCAGGCCCTCCAGCCCTTCCAGTGCTTTTTCAGCCAGTCCTCTCAGACCCATACCACCAAGAACAAGGCTCCGCAGGGATTTTAGGGCAATGAAGCCTCGCTCGGGTAGGGCCTCCACAGGATTGCCTCCAAGCATGAGAACTTCCAAGCGAGGCAAAGCTTTGAACCACCGAGGATCAACCGTAGTGAGTCTGTTGTTGTTGATATGGAGGCGGAGCAGGGAGTCCAGACCAGTGAAGGCTCCAGGTGCTATTGAATGTAAGTTGTTGTGGCTGAGAAAAAGCTCCTGCAAAGCCGGCAGTGACGAGAAGGAGGCCTCGGGGAGGTGGCTGAGATGGTTTTCCTCCAGGTGTAGGGACAGCAGAGAGGGCAGGGAGGAGCTCTGAATTATTGTCTTCACGCGACTGAAGCGGTTCTGGGAAAGGTCGAGGTCGGTGAGGTTGGGGAGTCCGTGCAGCACTGCAGCATCCAGCACTGACAGAAGGTTACTCTGCAAGCGCAGGGTGTGCGTGTTCGGGGGGATGGGTAAGGGGAGCTTGGTCAACAGCAGATCGTTGCAGTCCACAGTGGGGGCTTCGTGGTAGACAGAATCAGGAGAGAACCACGGCTTGATCTGACACGCACACCTTGCTGGGCAGGAGACATGCCATGGTAGTGTGGGAGGCAGTGTGCCTGCAACAATGGGCACACCCACACCTCCAAACACACACAAGAGAAAATGTGACTGTAGAAGCACTAAAACCGGCCTCATAATCCTCATAGGTCACAGGAGCTGATTCAGACAAGGCGGGGAAGAGCTGGTTATGGAGATGCGAGATGAATCATTTGGACCAGAGATGTGTGCAAAGTCTTGGTATCACCAGTTTCAAGGTATGTGAGCAAATTGTAAATACAGCACAGATGGTTTGGTGTCATCATTCATAGTGTGGTAACCAATTAAAAAACACAGGGATTATATTGTTGAGAATCAGACAGAAGTAAAAAACTGAAGTGTGTGTCTTCCCATTCCTGAGCTAGTGAAGGCTCTACAGTGTGAGGAGTGGGTTTTTTTTGTGTGTGGTTTTGCAGTGGTAGTACAGGCTGTAGCTCGATGACAGCCTGCTGTCACACCATCAATCTCACATCCTGACCACAGGTGGAGGAGTCATGGCTCGGAGACATGGCAGTTCACTGTTTGGTCAGAAACACAAGAAAAGAAAGAAAGAGATTCAGACAGAAAATGAACTAATCATGTTTAACACAGCCAAAAGTCTGACTTACATATAGGGATGGGTATCGTTAGAATTGTTATGAATCCGATTCTCATTTCGGTTCTGCTTATCGATTCCAGTTCCTAACGATTCCTTATTTCAATTCCAAAAACAACAAACAGGAAGCCACATGTATATTTAACATATTAATTTCCCAGACGTGTTGCATTTTCCACGTTGGCTGCTCTCTCTACTAAAATGAATCTTTTTTTTTTTTTAACATTACCCCTTTTCCACCGAACAAGAACGGGTGCTAGTTCTGGGCTGGTGCTAGTCCTGGTGGTTAGTTGGTTCAGATCCCGTTTCTCCTATGAACCGGTTTGCTTTTCCACTGGCAAGGAGTCAAGTTGGGGCCGCGTCACGTAAAAGGTCAGTACGTCACTGCATAGGTAGCCGGTTTACAACAACCGGGCGCTAGCAAGCTAACCGCTATTAACAAACTACTGTTACCCTGTTACTACTATCAGTCCATGAAAAAAATGTTGGTTTTTTTTCAGCGGATATTCTAGTTACAACGTGATTTAGTAAACAGTGGAAAAGGGGTAACTTTCGACCACTTTCCCTGGTCCATTTCCTGTTGCCATGCGGCGTCACGTGACTTGTTAGATATGTAACAGACAGGTCCTGGCAGATATCTAAAGTCTGTTTGCGGCCGTTGTGTAAAATGAGCACATCTAGGAACCGATAAGCGGAACCGTAATTATAAGTTTTTTATGGGTACCCGGTACTCACTAAATTTAATTCCTACTTGGAACCGAATTTCGGTACCCATCCCTACTTACATACAAACACATTTTCTCACTGTATCATCACTTCCAAAAACCAAGTGGCTCTGGATTTCTAATACATTTGTGTGGTACAATCGATGTTGTAGCAAGGTCACAGGAGGATGTATTATGCAGACTTATAAAAGCAGAAATCCTCTAGTAGAAGACAGAGGTGTGGGAGAGAAGATGGATGAGAAAGGAGATAAAAGCCTGAAAATAAAAAAAAAAAAACAAGTGGAAGTGAGAGTCTGCTCTCCAGAACAGAGATTTATCTTTGACTTTAACAGGACATCCAGACACAGGCAGCATAATGACACACAGATGAAGTGAGTAGTGGTGAAAATTGAGAAAAGCTAAATATTGGCGGGAGAAAGGTAATGAAAATTGCACTCTGCTGTTAGTGTTACTTTCAGCCTACAGGGGAATAGGTAAATATGCAGGAGTGATGAAACCATGTAGCATGTACGTAAATATTTTATGTCAGTACTTCACATTCAGTGCCTGTTAGAGCGCAGCGTCCCACAAATGTTATTCATTATGTAACAGTTAAAAAGACCCCAAGGATGTTTTATATTATCAGCCTTCTGTACTTAAGGCTATAACGGGAGAGACTGTGTGAATGTAGCTGCTGCTGGAACACACACACACACACACACACACACACACACACACACACACACACACACACAGAAAGAGAGTTGCATCAGCATTTACAACATTTGGCAGACTCTCACATCCAGAGCGACTGACTGCTCAGTATTCATGATACAAAACCATCACACTAACGGATCGTAAACATTTGGCAGCAGTCAGATTATCCCAGTAATTAGCTGACCAATAATGCAAACACCCTACTGTGAAAAAAAAAAAATGTAAGCGTTCTCCTCGCAAGGGTCAACCTGTTCTCGACATCTGATTTTAATTGGAATTGTACATGGAAGTAAAGTTCTACTTCACATTTCGAAGTATTACTGAAAATGCAGGCCAAAGGGTGTCGGGTGTTATTTATGCTGTAACTAATATAAACAGCAGCGTATTTCTGTTTAATCAGATTAGACTGATGGAGTTTTGACTGGTGCAGTGTGATAGTGTTTAAATACCTGTGAAATCTGTAACCCGATCAGAGTAACAGATATGAAAAGTCCAATATTCAGTCTCCTTTCAGATCTATTTTGGGTTTTTAATAACACTTCAGCTTTGAAAAACTGCTAAAAATGATTTTGTATATCTGACTTTTAGTGCACAACAAGAAGGGTTCAGTTTTTACGGGGTCTGTGGTTCTGGTGGCAAATCAAAGATGCAGTAAGATCATAAAAACAATATCAAACCAACCAAGACAAACTGAGAGAAGCTCCACGGATCTGAAGGGAACTGCAGAGCCGACTGATAATTTGTTACAGGATGAAGACTCTGAGTGACACCTGAAGCTGGAGATGTGCAAATAACACTAGGAGTTACTTTGCAGAAGAGGCCAGGCTTAGGTATGTTAATTTTATCCCTCTGCACAGAGAAGGTGGTGTTTCTTTTTAAAATGACCTTTTTACATTTTAATTTAATTAAGTAGCTTATAAATAAAAATGTTTGATTAAAAATTTTGGTATAATTAAAAAACAAACAAACAAGCACACGTACCTGCCACATGGTTGCTATGGAAACAAATCTCCCAGCCTAATTCTGTCTCAGTGTTTTGAAATTTACTTTGGGATTTGTTTTGGCTCAACCTGCGTTCGGTTGATAAAAACAAGGATGAAACAAAACTGACTGGACTGAGGAAGCGAACGCTGCAAACACTTCAGTTCAGGGTGTTATTCTGCAGCATGTCAGCGACCCCACTGATCTGACTCCTGCACAGCCCTGACCTTAAAGTTATGGTGTCAGTCTGGGATTAAATAAAGAGATTAAAAGACAGTTCTGTGCATCATAATTTAATTTCTGAAACTGCAACCGGTATATTTTATACAAGAAGATGTTACGAGAACTGCCATCTGTTGAATTTCTGCATTAAGGTTGTGCATGACTATGAATATGCTTGTCACTGGATGAACTTGTAACCTTTCCTGACAGTTGCACAGTCCGTCCATCCTGCCAGCTGGTGTGCTTAAACTCTACAGGTCTCCAGTCTACGTGACTAACAAGAGGTAATGTACAGCTTTGGAGGCTTTAAAGCTGGCTGTGTTGGTCAGTGGAGGAGAGGAGAGTGCGAAGGGATGTTTGCCAAGTTACTATCAAGGTGAAAAAAATAATTGGCAGAGTTCACTTAGAGCATTTCAGTGGATGATGAAAAAAGCGATTAACATTCAAACAGCATGCAGGTTAGCTGTGTGAGCAGCAAAAAGTCAGCATTGTGCAACTTTTGTTGTTGGTTCTACGTCTGAGTCGATTTAACGTCTGAGCTGCAACAGTAAAAACACAGGAGAAGTTTTCCAACCTCCTGGGGCTCTTCTTACGTTTCTATCAGCCATTCACTTTCATCTCCACTCTCTCATCTTTTCACATGCAACCTGCTCAATAATGGATTCATCATTTAATTTTGATGTCCTCCATTTTTATCATTTGCTCTCCGAGGCTCAGAGCGTTTTTGGCATTTTTCAGGAAACTGTGAGCTGGTGTGTGTGTGTGTGTGTGTGTATACAAAGGACTTGTGTTGGCTTGTAATTTGAACTATTCATAAAAGGAGTGTAAAATATATCTGTACGACTGAGCGGCTACCTTCATAACTGTCTCCTCCACCCAACACTCACCAATCTTCTCGGTGTGGATAAATAGAGAATATGTTTTTGCTTTTATTGGCCATCATTACTCCCCAGACTCTTCTGACTCAGATTTCTTTGAAAGTTTCATATATGAGTGCACAAAGGCTCACACATTATCTGCAGCAGTCAACAGACCATGCAAGGATGAGTAATAAAAAAACAAAACTGCACTGACCTTAATCCAAAATCAGAAGTGGCCCTTGAGTCAATGTCTGAAGGAGGCGACATTTTTTTTTTTCCTTCAACTATTCATAAATAGTTGCAGCACGTATGTTGCATAAAGGGAAGCATCGATCTGAATAGAAATTGTGAATTTAAGGAACAAAATTTCTACAAATTGTTTTGATTGTCCACACACGATTGTGGACAAAAGTGTTTATTTATGAAGAGATTAAAAGAAACATCAGAAATTCAATCATTTGCTTGTCTCCCACGTCTCTCAAATCAACCACTACGGTTAATTGAGCCATGAGCTGCTATTCTCAAGTGAAGATGATGATTCACTCCACAGAGACCCTCCAACTCATTCTTCTGAGCTCTTCACCATTTCAGTACTTGTCGTCTTCATCTGTAGCTAAATCTGTAATTTATCAGCTGTTGTCCAGCTCACCCCGGAGCCACAAAAACCTTACACAACTTTTTGTAACATATGCAGTAGAACTGTGATTGTTGTGTACACAGACACTGATTCTGAACTAAAAATAAACGCAGATTATTTTTCAAATACATTCAAAGACATTGCCGCCAACAGGTTGGGAACAAACAGGTTACATGTTGTCCATGTTGGCTCTACTATTATTTAAATACCAGTCCAGTTAATACTTGTGGTGTGGATATTTCCTACAAAACCAGCTCACAGTCCTAATAAAAAGCCTAATATTCAAGCCTAGCTAAAGCCCTTATGCAGATATGTATTTGTCCCAAATCTATCTTTCAAAACACGCTGTGCTGCACAGAATGCAAGATTTTTGTGCATTTTTTTTTTTGGACGGTTGGATTTTTATATTCATCCTGAGCCCAACAGAGGCAGTGCAAGTCTCTGGATCAGTTTATCTATTCATGTTTGCCTCGAACAGGGTTTTCTTCTTTTTTAAAAAAACATTTTTTGAATTCTCTCCTACTTAAAAAAAAAAGATATATTACTATTCCACACACTCATCTATCCACACCAGCAATACCTGTGCATATGTTAAATCTCCACTGCCTGCTGTATCTACATTAACCCTAGATGGTAACCATTTAAAAAACATTCAAATACAGTTTTACTTCTGTTACATTTTCTTGTGTGATCACTTTTGTTCACTTGACAAACACACAAGTAATCTGCATCCAAGTTTGTGCTCTGTTAATTATTTGCCTGTCTAGTACTTTAATGACTTAGTGAAGTAAGAGACATTTAATAGATACTACTACTGCTACAACAAATGCCAAGACACTGATAATGAGGTTGAAAAATTAGGCTTTATAGAAAGAAAGAAAGAAAGAAAGAAAGAAAGAAGAACCTCCTTATTTCAATTGTAATTTCTACTTTTAGAGAGAAAATCTGACATGTTCAACGGAACCCTGATTGTTTTTACCTTTAAAACCACTTCTTGCTACTGCGTCATTCAAATCAAGATTTAACTGAAATGTGGGCAACTAATTACACAGTGTCCTCTATTTTTTAACTGGCAACTATCAATAAGTCCATCAAGTTTTCCGATTTGCCAGTGAACAAAAACTCAGGGATTAAAATGATTTTTTCCAGACTGTTAGGATTCATGGTTCTCCAGAAGTTAAAGCCAAACATGTCTTTCTTCTGGCTCCTTTTGACTTTCCAATGTGAGAAGCAAGCAGAGCTGGAATGAAGCTGGACATGGGAGAAAGCTGCATGAAGAATAAAAAAATATGCATGCATGAAAAGGTCTTTTGCATAAGGTTTGTTTAGGCTGTGCAGCTACGACACAGAGAGACACTGCAACAGGGCGGAATAGAGAGTGGGAGGATTTAGAGAGCAGGAAAGAGGGATGGTATGACAGAGATAGAGGTGCTGGATGCAGACACTAAAAAAGGGAAGAAAAAAAAACAAAAAAAACAGAGACGCATTGCTCTGCAGCTGAATCCGTTTCAGCATGCACACATACACAAACTCATGATTTATTTTGCTGCTCTGCCAGCCGAGACCCCCGAGCTCCTCGATTTCAAACGCACACACCTGCTACCTTTGAATCAATACTGCTTTCACTCAGATTGAATGCATCTACGGCTGCATGAGTGACTGCATGTTTCTGTAAGTGCTGCAATGTCCGGTTTGCCTAGAAAATTCAACCAACATATTTCATGTATCTTACCGCAGCAGAAGCACCGACTACATCACTCGCTGTCTTCCTTTCCCCATTTGGTGTCAATCATTCTTGGCAAATTCTTCACATGCCTTGATGGTTGTTCTTCTTCTCCCTCTCAGTTACACGTTTTGTTGATCTCTGAAGATTCCTGAAATATCACTTCCCCAGCTTCTCCCTCTCTGTCACTGGAGCTGAAGAGAAAATTGGCACAGACTAAATCTCTCTCTCTCCCCCTCTCTTTTCCTCTCTCCCTCCAGCTAAAGAGGAGATGAGGTGTGTTCTGCAGCAGCGCTTCGGTCCCTCTCATCTCTCCTCCTCTCTTTATGTTGCCTGCCTCACTCTCTCCCTCCTTTGCTCTTTCAGTTTTCAGAAAGCATTAGAAAATTAGTTACAAAGTGTTTTTATTTTTTATTTTTTTCTGCTTGGGAAGTTTTCTCTCCATCGCCTGCACATTAAAAACCAGCTTATGATGCCACATCACATATTAGAGGCTGCAAAAGAACAACATCACACTTTACCAAAGGACATCATGAATAATCTGCGTAGCACAGTATTTATACATTACTCATTTTTCAACCCTTTTCTCAAGTTGAAGTTGTGTGTCGTTGCTTCATTAAAGAGACATTTCTGTGTTGAGTTGTCTATCCTGACACATCCTCAACATGCAACATGATGTTTCTATGAATGCCGTTTGTTATAATTATGTACCGAGAACAAACATTTATTCACCTTGCTGTCTAAAAGCTTGGTGAAGTGTATTATGTAAGGACTGAAGGTCTTAGGAGGGAGTGTGAAGGGAGTGTTGACTTTGGATTTAAAGTTGTTTATTGCATTTCTCTGTTGTTTCAGCAGCCTCTCCTCCCTCCATATTTGTTAAAGCCAGAACGGCTCTTTTCAGAGTCTAAAGCTAGATTGACAGGTGGTGGCTACTGCTGGTAATTTATGTATCAAAGAACAGTCATTTAGTGCAGTGTGGAGCAAGACATTGGAGAGACTGTCAGACCTACTGCATCTGTTATATATGTTCAATACCAGCGCCATAACTCTGTAAGGAATAACTCACGTCTGTACTCTGACCAGATATTAAAAATAGTAAAGGCAGCAGAGGAGCTGAGCTGTAATCTTTTCTTTATGTGGTGTTGCAGGCTTCAGTGTTACAGCAGCCACATGATAAATAGCATGCATAGTAAGTAAGTAATACCCCGGGGAAAATTACCTGGAAGTAAAATGCAGTCCACACTTTATATACATGTAAATGTTTGTAAATGCAAAATCCAAGCAGGTGGATACTAAGTGGAGTTTTTATTTATTTATTTTTTTTTTTCACATAGCACCTGCAGTTAGAGCAGTGAAGTGCTGAGAGTAAATGTGACTTGAAAACCTGAATCTAATTGGCCTCTAAAACCACATCCCATCAGAAAATCTGCATTTTAATTCAACATTGACTCACAGTGTTGCTCATCCTTTGCCCTGAGAGGAAGAATGATGCAATGAATTGATTCAGCAAGTGCCTCAAGACGACATTGGTTTACATCAAGGTGTCAAATCCCTCTAGTGGCTGTAGTGATTATGATGTAATTAAGGTAACAAATCAGGTCAGCGCCATTAAAATTGGAAAATGTGAAGTTTGTTTCTGGTTTCTGAGATATTTTTTATATAAATATTGATTATTTTTTTAAACCTGGCAGAAACAAATTTTATTGTCTTGCCAAATTAGCAAACAATTCAATCTGTATTTATAGAGGACACGGAGAAGCAACATTTTTTGTTTGATTTAGAGGATTTTTTGAAAAACAGTTCTTATACTCTGAAGATCTTGTCAGTTTATTAGTGTCTCCCTTTGGTTTTATGGCCCAGGACTTTACTGTTTGGAATCAGACCTGTTGTTGCCTTCAGCCTTGTTTGTTGTCTAAGTAGGAAACTGCTTTAACTGGAAAAATATATAGATAATTAAAGCTGCAAGCAGTGTTGGACGGGTCCTCGCCCCCCGGCTGTCACCCTCCCCTGCAAATCCACCCTTAAAACAGTTGTAGTGTTAGAGTTTTGTGAGCTGCCTGTCAGTTTTAGTAATGTGTGTGTATTGCACACATGACCAGCAGAGGGCAGCAGAGCAGAGGAGACGGGGAGAAATCCAAGGAGGAGGTTGCTGCTCTCTGCAGCTTTCTCTCTCATTCAATCCAATGGAGAAAGCAGTCAAACCCACACCTGTTTGAGCTTCCGCTGTGTCAACATAGTTTCACCTACAAACCTTATTAAAGTTTTAAAAGAGTCACGAGACTTTGATCTTCAAGTCTTGTATTGACATGTTTTTTCTATCTTGTACCGTTTTTGAGTTCTGACCGTTTTAGTTTGAGAGTGTTTTCAGCCGTTTCTCAGCGTTTACAATGGGTGTGTATTGGGGAGCGCTCTCCCGCTCTGAGCAGGTCACGTGACCTAGAGTGCAGAGCGGTGGAGAAGAAAGAGGAAACATTTTTAGAAAAACGCCTGAAAAGTACCTTAAACTTGATCAAACCTCACACAAAATACCATTTTCTTGTAGGTTTTTTCATCCTCTTTCATTCGGCATAGGTTAGAAAGCTGTCAGACTTATAGTTTAGGCTGTAGAGGGCCAAGAGTGACAGGAGTGCTTTTTTTCCCCATTCATTTCTATGAAGCTGAAGAGGAGGACACAGAGGAGCAGGTTTTCAAGCTGCTACCATGTACACCCTGGGAGGAGATCGTTTTTTAACACACTGAAATTTTGGCGTTTGATTTAAGATTGACTTGCAATTTCTGGAGTTCCTGTTGATTTTAGCCTAGGGGTATCAGTGCGTGATTTGTAGGTCTTGATGAGTACTACAATTTGGCTTCATTCCCGTGTCTCTGTGACATTCCTGTGGGACGCCTTTCTGAGCCTAGGTAGCGCTACAGAGCCCATTTTTGGACTAAGGGGTTTGGTTTCTCCATTTTATCAAATTTTTTCACCAGGCCTGATGTGTGTGTCAAATTTGGTGAGTTTTTGAGCATGTCTAGGGGGTCAAATTAAGCTTCAAAGAGACATAATAATAAGAAAGAAAATGGAAAGAAACACTACAGATACAATAGGGCCCTTGCCTCTGGGCTCGGGCCCTAAATAAATAAAAACCCACGGTACACTACCTGCCAAGCACCTAACAGCAAACAGACAAAGTTAGCAATTACATGTTCGGCATAGTGGTGTATTTAGCCAATAAAGACAGATTCCTTCAGGAGAGCATGGAGACCAAAAATAGAGCTGATCAGGAAGAGATGATTTTATTTATGTTTATAAAATGGTCAAAAACATGGCTTCAAATGAAGACTCCTACGTGTCGAAGCGTAAAAAGGCGCAGCAGCCGCTCTAATCTGAGACAAATACAGGACATCATGAGTGAATCACAAGTTTTCTATCAGTAAGACGTCTCACTGCATTACCAGAATAATTCAAAAGATACTTTTGGCAACAAGTGAGTGGATTTTGAGACAACATAAGTCAGATTACATTAGTGGATCACCATGTTACAGAGCAGTTTAGGCTTAAGCTTTCAGCAGCAATAATATCACAAGAGTTATGGATCACTTATTACTACACTGTGTTTGGGGAGTATAATAAAACACTATATGTATTAATACTGAATGTATTCAACCTTTATTACCTACATTTCTTTTGATGGATTCTGGTCAAATAAATTTCAATATTAAATTACAATTTTATTTGCTATGCCCCTTTAATATTAAAACATCAGACACTCTTAAGCGGCGTGGCATTTAAACAGTTTAAAATGGTGCTGACAGCTGCCACATGCTTGCATGAGGACATGTCATTTTTTTTATTTTAGCTCTTAGAGAGGTTTTTAAATCAGGCATATCTGAAAAGGTGCATAGAAACACTGCCTCAGGTCAGTGATAAAAAATACAGCAGTGCTGAATTTGAATCACTTTCACAACACCACAGTAAAAAAAAAAAACAGATTCAGATTCAGAAAAACTTTATTAAACCTCACGAGAATATGTCTTTGTCACCATTTTTCTAGATTGGGGAAGTGGTAACATTTTACAGTGAAGTATGGATCATACATTAAAAGTCTTATCTGGTGTCACACAGTTACAGAAGAAAGCAGTAAGGTACAGAGAGCAGATTGGATGGGGTCACACACTCCATGTTTGTGGAGGCGACATGTAAATAACAATCAAGATGGCATGTGAAAGCTCCCTGCGTTTGTAACAGTTCAATGTCTGGGCTGCAAAAATGTTCCTTCATAGTAATGTGACCAGGGTGACTCCATTTGTTGTTGATTAAAAACAGTGTCTACAGTACATGGTTGTGTACTTGAAGAAGTTTGACTTGAGACAATGTGGAGAAGTGTTAGAACCAGCGTCACTACAGTAAAGCAGCTTTTGTCTGTGATATTATTTGACAAATTCACTGTTACAGTTCTGATTGTGTTTCATGTTATGGAAAAAACCATACACATTCATAAAAACCCTTGTGTATCGCTGTCATTTTTGTTTTCAGTGTGTTTGCATTTACAGAAAGCAGTGAACGAGAGGAAGTGTGTGCACTTGAGTGGGTGTGGGCAGCTGAAAATCATCCAGATGGTTGTGAAAGAAAGCAAAAGATGATAGAGAGGAGCTGCAGAATATATTGGACTGAGCAGAAAAAGAGAACTTCAATGCATGATCCATCTTTGCAAACTGACGACTGATATGAATGTGTGTGTGCATGTATGTGAAAGAGTCTGACTTAGCTCTCTAATGGCTCTCCCCTTCATTTGCTTGATTCATTCAAGAGCCAACACACAAAAGCACACACACCCACATGCCCTGCTGACTGAAAGGCAGCAAGGATAAGTGGTAGCTCGCTGAAAGGAAGGGAGAGAGAGAGGGGTCGCCATAGCAACACTGGGGGGGTTGTCGCTTTTATTGGAGAAAGAAAATCAGCTCTGCCTATCCCCCTATCTCTCTCTTCTCACTCTCTCAATTCTCCTTTCTCGCTCTCACCTTTCTGTTTCTCTGCATGTTCATTGTATCGTCCACGAGCTGACGTCAGCTTCCCGGGACAGCCACACAACATGTAAACATTCAAGTCACGTCTGTTGTTACAATCTTTTCATGTTAGCACAATAACTGATGTTGTTGACTGTTGAAATGTTGTTGTTTTTTTTAATAGTTCTAGTCTGACGAACAAATCTGCTGTGTGTGCAGAGAAGTGCATGTATTTGTGTTTCATATTTCGAGGATGAGAGACAGATTATCGATGCTGCAGCAATAGTGACAGTGTTCTGACATCATGCGACGAATATTTGAACGTGTGCTTCCAGGTGTCAGTGAGTCAAAACACTGAGTCACATTCACTTATGATATTTATAAATCAACTCTTAACTCTTTTTTTTTGTAGAATAACTGAGCAGAAGCAAGCATGCCACTTTGTCAAGTTGACCAAGCACACACACACACACACATACACACACTGCCACCTGATGCATGGTTGCACGTAATTTCAGTTACACGTGATTTTAAATCCTAATGTGAAAATGTTGAAACTGTGATATGCTGATGTGTGCCAGGGCATCACTTCCCCATCACAGCATTTGAATTCTGTTCACAGGTGGGCTGTTTCCCACCTGGACCCGGGAACACTCGAGGACTCAAGGACAACGCTCCAACATCACGGTTAAACATGATTTGGGAGCGCTCTGTATGTGCGAGCGAGTTCGGATGGAAACATGGCCGAGAGAAAATGATTGAGCATTTGCTGCCATGGTGACAAGCCCGGCAGTATCTAATAGCAACGGGCTGCTGAGAAGCCTGAATTATGCGGATGGGGAAGCTGATGAGGGCGGAGGGGGAGAGAAGAGGGACAGAGATAGACAGATAGAACTGAACTGAGTGCTGTTCACAGTATTCACATTTTGATTGTGTGTGTGTGTGTGTGTGTGTGTGTGTTTTGTAACGTGTGCATGCAGCTTTGATGCATTCCTCCAGACTCAAACTGAAAAGACAAACACAGATGGAGTCTTGTTATCACTATTTCTTCCCTCTGCTTTAAATAGGCGCTCACAAGTTCACAGGATTGAGGAAAAAATCACACATCCTGTGGGGAGCGACTGCTAATTGTACAACTTAATCACGCCTGCTCCCCTGCTGGGAAAGCCCTGAAAATATAAATGAATGTAATATAAATACAGACCTTCACTGTTATTAATTTATTTCATTTTGTACACCAGTGCAGACGGATGCATTTCACTGCCTTTATCCAGTATTTCCAACAACACAGTTAAAACAAAGATAACATTATTAATCGTGATTTTCATGTGTCACACTTCAATCAACTGACAACTGTGTGTGTGTGTGTGGACGTGTGTCTGTGGATTATGCGGCTGTGTGTATTGCGTGGGAGATGGCAACAGGTTTGTGTTCATCTGCTGGTTCCTGGTGCACGGTTGCCATGGTGAGAGAGAGATGAAGAGGAGACAGTTTGGTTTGCGGTTCAATAAGTTCAATGTAATTTATCCATGCAGCAAAAAGGAACAAGATCTGATGTTTCAGGGGTTAAGACCTGTTTTGCTTTCAGCGCACTTCAACGTTCTGACCATTTTAAAGAGCAAATTACGTCACTGGAGTGGGAACTAAACTGGTCCAAGAATAAATAGTCTGTTGTTGTTCAACACCTTATACAAAATGGACCCCGATTCTGTGCAGCCTATTGACTCCCTCTGGTGGTCAGATTTAGTAGTACATACAATACCCTACTCTTATTTTATAGAGTTATATATTTTTTACTGTACATACTATATAATTCATATATTCGTTTTACTCATTGCTTATGTGCCTTAGTGTTGGTTGTCTTGTGGGGTTGTCTATATTGTGTTGTTGCCGCTGTAACAAACCTGCAAAAGATCAATAAAGTATCTATATCTGTGTTTTCACTAAGTAATCCTAAACATATTGTATGGATATATTTACAACTTGTTAACCTATGAAAAGCAAACACTCTCCTTTTAAATCCCTGCAGAGATGTTTCAAAGTAACAACACAGGAATCATCTTCTCCTTCCTCATTGTTGTAGGAGTAATGATGCATCAGTGGTGCAGCCACTTCAAACAACAACACTCTCCAGATATATATTTTTAGCGTTGTTTGAATCAACTGCACTAATAGCAAAGGCTGCTTGAACTGCTCAGAGGTGATTATTTGTTTATCACATATAGCATCTCTTGGCATTATGTGTGTGTAGTCTACAAATATTGAATTATTCTAGCTGGACTGCTCAAATGTTCTGCAGTGAGTCATCCCCCATGTTTTGTTTCATGACAAAATATCTGCAAAACTAATATTTGTATCAGTCTCGATCAGTTCAGATATACTTTATTGTCATTTTCCGAACAGAGAAAACGAATAAGTCTATAGCACTAATTTGCAAATATTAGTAAAAGTGGTGAACATATCAGCTTCTTTGGATTCTCAGTGTGAGTCTGTTTGCATTTAGCTCAAACCACCTGTAGTTTTCAGTACATCCTAATAGTGCTGCAAGGATGACTGGAGACTTTTTATCTCTACTTGACAAAAAAAAGACAAAAATTATTATTGTTTTTTATTATCATTGGGTAATGAAGTGAAACACAGTGTGGGCAGTTTGTCTGTTTGCAGGCTTATCCCTCATCAGGTTACATCCATCTCGCACCAAATGTCTTGGCCCAGGGATAACACAAATGTGCATGTGACTGATGAGTTTGTTAGTCTGAATCAGTGCAGTGGTAAATTACTTAGATATCACCAGTAAACAGCTGTGGTTGTGTTGTGGTGTAACCATGATTGTGAAGCAAGGTGTTGCTGAACCTTGTAAATGTTTCCTGTATAAATACTATTTGAAATCTATGTCAGACAGCTGAGTAATTAAGGTGATTATAGATTGATACCCTTTCATGAATAATGCTGATTCTTTGTATCGATCAGTTTCAACAGATCTTATGGTCCCTGAGTCCATGCTCCCCTCGCTGTTACCTTTAAACCTCCATCGATACTGATCTAGTGCTGTTTGTATCTGACCACAGTCCATGCTGATCAATACTGAGTTACTACATAGATTTGGTTTGTGAATAATTTTACACATAAATAAAGTGTTTTTCTTCACCAGTAAGCATCAGTTAATGAAGATTTGGAGATATGTAACAAATATAGCAAGTACATAATCCATATCATATTAAAATCAACAACTGATCAACATCCAAGGACAGGACAGGAAAGGACAAAAAAAAAACCCTCTTGTGACGTGTGAAGCACAGAGTGAATTTCAGAACTTCAGTTAAACACCATGGCAGTGTGACACACAGGTAAGTAAACAATAACAACCTTGAAAATATCAAATTTAATCAGATCATATTTTATTTAATCAAAGGGTAATTGAAGGTTATCAACACGTTCTGGAAACCAAGTGAAACCCAGGTCTTGACCAAACAAATGAATGAGTTTGATATTTCCTTTTTGCTGAATAGTCAAACAAGATAAAATATAGTGTAAATATATTGCAGACATACTGAACAACCGAGGATTATATAAGAGTCTGCTAGTCCTCATTTTGTTGTACAGAGGCAACATGGCCAGGCTACTCATCTGTGTCGGTAAGTTTGGCTTTTTCAACAGAAAAGCTTGAAAACTAAAATGTGGCTACTACACATTTCAACAAAATATCTCCATTAACATGGATAATGTAGATTGATACTCATTAAGTTGTTAACCTCTCCTCACCTCTCTAATTCTGTCTCATCTCTCTGCAGGACTGGCTCTCCTGCTGCATGTGCAGCTGGGTAATTACATCCCTCATCTACTCAGAGCTGGTGTAATCTGTGTGGATGTATTTCAACAGGTAACATAATGTAAGAATTGTTCCATGTGCTGCAGGATCATCCTACACCCTCTCTTGCTATTTCACCAACTGGGCTCAGTACCGACCTGGAGCGGGCAAGTACCTCCCCACCAACATCGACCCGTGTCTCTGTGACCACCTCATCTACGCCTTCGCTGGAATGGAGAACAACATGATCAAGACCTACGAGTGGAACGATGAGCAACTCTACGGACAGTTCCAGGCCCTGAAGAACCAGTCAGTGCACACACACACACACACACTTACACACACACACACACACACACACAAAAAAACCTCACGTCGACATACATGAGCATCCATAAGTAGAGGGTGTTACTGCTTGCAGGAACAGCAACCTGAAGACTCTGCTGGCCATTGGAGGGTGGAACTTTGGTACTCAGAAGTAAGTAGTAATGAAATGAGGGTCAATAAAGGAAGCACACGTAAAAACACGTTGACCATCTTCCCATCACTAGGTTTACTACTATGGTTTCCTCTGCGGCCAATCGTCAGACCTTCATTAACAGTGCAATCGCGTTCCTGCGTCAGTACCAGTTCGATGGTCTGGATCTTGACTGGGAGTACCCTGCTTCCCGTGGCTCCCCACCTCAAGATAAGCAGCGTTTTACAGTCCTGGTCCAGGTTGGTTGCTCTGCTGAAGAGTTTCTGGTAATGTACAAATCCAGGTTGTAGGTTTAAGTCATTGTACTACAAGTATCTTTGGACTGTAGACTGTCAGAAAGAAACTAAACAGAAATAAAAAGCCACAAACTTCTTGATTGTTATTAAAGTTGTATGTTTCAGCTCCCTGACAATAGACCAGTGATTGACCTCTACAGACCCAGTCATCAATCCTGCAGCTGTTTTTTTTTCCAAAGTCTGTGTTCTGAATATTTTTCACATTGAACTCCTATTATAGTACAGACCAGATTAGTCTTTACATATAGTGATCTTTGACCTCACTGTCTCTCAGTTTAAAAAAATACAGTTGCATATCAGGTGTAACTGTTTCTCTCTCCTCACATATCTGTAGGAACTGCTGAGTGCTTTTCAGGAGGAGGGTAAGAAGACCAACCGTCCTCGTCTGATGCTGACTGCTGCTGTCGCCGCTGGAAAGGGAACCATTGACTCCGGTTACCAAATCGCCCAGATTGGAGCGTAAATACATAAGCAAACACATGCAAGCTTTAAATACTCAATATACAAATGCAGCCTCCACAAAACAATAATCCTCGTGCTTGTTTGCCAGTGCGCTGGACTACATACATGTTATGACCTACGACTTCCATGGTTCTTGGGAGCGAACCGTCGGTGAGAACAGCCCTCTGTACCAGGGTCCTGCTGACCAGGGATCCATGATCTACTTCAATGTGGTCAGTGACTGATCATTATTTTGCTATTTTACATATAATGTCCTTCTGCAGTAAAAATGTGGAACAGATGGTTGTATCAGGGTAGTGTTTATGTGTAGGACTATGCCATGAATTACTGGAAGAGCAATGGAGCTCCAGCTGAGAAGCTGCTGGTTGGATTCCCCACCTATGGCCACACCTTTCTCCTGGCCTCCTCTAACACAGCTGTAGGAGCTCCCGCCAGTGGACCAGGACCTGCTGGGACTTTCACGCGTCAAACTGGCTTCTACGCCTACTACGAAGTATGTGTGATTTTTTTTCTTCCTCTAAATCTCTGTGTAAATAAGACAAGACAACATGTGCCGTTTCCCTCAGATCTGCACTTTCCTGAAGCAAGGAGCCACACAGGCTTGGGACAATGCCCAACAGGTGCCATATGCCTACAACAAGGGCATCTGGGTTGGATATGACAATGTTAAGAGCTTCCAGGTTAAGGTATGAATTTAGTTTATTATTTAACCCTTTACCACCTGAACCTGCAAATTTCCACCTGGAATTTTTATGCTTATTTTGAATTCAAATTCAAATTTAACATGCTAAATCTAACATTCATGTGCAGTTGCAGTGTTTTTGTTCACTTAAACTCTAAAATCAAAATCCGTTTTTGTGTTTTTCTGCTATTCTTGTTTCATTGTCACCCTTATCACACTCTTACAACATGCAGTATATAGTAAATCACCTAATTTGAAGGCTTCTGAGAGAGGCGCTAGTGAAATTACCGTAATAATACTATATTCACTGTAAAGTGCAACATCTCAGCTCTCAGGAACTGTTTGAATTTTTCCCATTGCACAAAGTGTGACATAATTACGGTAATCCAAAGACGCATGTCCAGACCTGTCACCGAAGACGCGCTCACAGGTAAAGGGTTATATTCCTGACAAATTTGCATACTTGAAGTGAATGTATCCCCCGTCGTCTTTACAGGTTGAGTGGTTAAAGAAGAATGGTTTTGGTGGGGCCATGGTGTGGAGTCTGCCTCTGGACGACTTCAGTGGCACCTTCTGTGGTCAGGGGAGAAACCCTCTGATCAACACTATCAAGAGTGGACTGGGAACTGGAGCTTGTAAGCACAAACCACAGTTCTTCTGCTAACTTTCATACATCAACATGGAGTCTGTTAGCATGTTTTAACTTGTGCCATGTCCCTCCTCAGCCTGTAGTGCTCGCCCTGATCCCCTGCCTCCGGTGAAACCAACCCAGCAGCCTCCCCCCCACCCTGATGGTAGTGGTGGTGGCAGCACAGGCTCTGGCTTCTGTGCTGGCAAGGTTAATGGACTCTACCCCGACCCACTGGACAGGAACACTTTCTATGAGTGCAACCAAGGCCAAACCTACACCCAGCACTGTGCTGTTGGTCTGGTGTATGATGCCGGCTGCAAGTGCTGCAACTGGGCTTAAGTAAAACCTCATTCTGGTTCTGTTTGGTTTTATGCTGGATCAACCACCCAGCAAGGACCACTCAGCAACAGCTCTGTAACACCTGTCATTGAGCTAACCTGAATAAAAATGGCATTTAAAACAGTCTCTGATGACTTCTAATACACCACACAGGGATGCAAATGAAAGTTATTCATTGATAATTATCTTTAAACAGCAAACAAGCAACGTTTAGCAAGTAAAGAGAAATAAAGCTGTTAACAAAACAGTTACAGTCAATATCACAGGGAAATCCATTAGCAAAAGATTTGGAAATGGGTTCAATATATACACAAGACAACATTCCCACTGAAACACACACCAGTGCTTTGTATAAAGTCTTTTTCAGTATTGCTTTTATTTGTCAGTACAAATAGTTTCTCAGTGTTTTGTCCTTGTTGTGTTACCCTGTGGCTGAATCCAGAAATAAATTAATTAGGAAGAAATAAAACAGAGGACTGAAGATAAAAGAGAAAAACAACAAAGAAGCACCACCAAACAAAACACACAACAACAACAAAAATCCCGGATAAGTTCCCATTAAGTCCCCTTTAATATCCTAACATAGTACTTGCACGTAAAATAAATGTATTCCTGTGATCAGTCTTGTGTTTGATAACAATATATATGTCCAAATATATGCTACGTATATATTTGGACAATCTACACGTGTTAAAAAATAGATTGTATAAGTAACAATTGGTCGGAAAACGTAAATGTAAATTATATAATTAGCAGAATTTCAAGGTTTTTAGAGTCTATATTTGGTCTTTCTGTTGAACTGTTCATTACCTTTTGGAACTTTCTAGAGGTTTGATACAAGCATTGATTAGGTTGATTATTACCAGTTTAAGAAGAAGAAATGTCTAATTCAACAATGTGTCAGTTTTTTAAACCTTTTCCAAAAACACAACAGCAAATAGGTCTTAAGTTGGTTTGGAAAATGACGTCATTTCCTTATTTGATTTCTTTACTATATCATTGAGATTCAGAATTTTAAAACGCTGAAGGAAGAAGCCTGAGTAATGTTTGTGAGTTTAAAGATTTTTTTTTGTATCTTCTCCTTATGCAGCCTTCTTTTTATTTATATGTGGAGAGTAACACAGCAATAAAGCTGATTATTTTATTATTAATAAATTATAAAGTGTGGACATTTATAGCCTGATCTCCACCAGGTGGCGCTCTATACAGAATGACAACACATGTCAAGACTTGTACTACAGCAGCAGCAGAGTTCAACTCCATCATGACCACATGATGTTCACAGAGTTCAGTCTTCAACAATAAAAGCTTTTCAGTGAAGGCACATCGTGAAGATAAACTTTGGTATTTGAAACACTTCCACCTTCAAGCTACAGACGTTTGGTGTTATAAAGCTGATATTTGGTCATGTTAACACTTAAGTTGTCCTGAAGAAAAAAACTAAACTTCACAGCTGCATTCAACAGCAAGTGACTCCTGCTTTACACTTACTGAACTTAAACCGTCAGTCAGATATTTAATAAGCACATGGTTGTATGTACGTGGGTGTTAAACCTTGATAAAAGCAGACTTGTCCACACGTGTCTGTAAATACATTCAAAGACATGAGAGGCTATGAGCTGCAGACATGAGCAGAATAATCAACTTTCATCTACATCACAGCGGGTCATGATATCATGATGTAAACAATGTCACACAGAAGTCACATTTACATTTTCTTATCATCTATTGACATTACTTCTTTTTCATCGGGTTCCTTTGCGTAGCGTTCCCCTCTGTGGATGTCCAGGTAGGGATGCCAGTCCTCAGACGGAGAGCACAGCAACCTGAGCCTCTGTAGGTACAGTTATGATTATGAATGGATACAGACTTGTGGAGTAGAGTATCTCAGCGTAAAATGAACAGAAAAGATAAACTTGATCTGCTCTATTATACATTATGACACACACACCTTCCAGAGGCTTCCCTTTGCTTTTAGTAGCTTATACAGAGCGACAGCGGGGATCCAGATGAGGATGAACGCAGCCATGCACCAGCCCAGAGCCAAGCCCCAGTCTGGGTACTGCACTTTTCCATAGGTGGGAGGCACAAATGTTATCAGAGACCATACCAGGATCGCCTAGACAACAGAGGCTGTGTGAACATGGCATCCAGTCATACTAATGAAGGTGTACAGCAAAGGCAGTCCTCAAAAAATAACACTTTTAATCAGCATGATTCTCGGACTGAAATGACAAACATTACCTGCTTTTGGCAACATTTTATTTGAAGAACAAAGAAGAAGGGACACATGTGTTACTTATACTTTTACTTATAAATGATCTTTGTGTCCCAATATGTCAGGGTGGAGATGAAGTGAGATGAGATGACACTTCAGTCTCATTATCTGCAGGATTACAACACTGATTTGCCAATTGTGTGAATAGCATAGTACAATCATTTGAAATAAACGATCAGGTCCTTGACATGCATCTCTTACTGAATGCTGAAGTTTCAGTGTAATGTTAGTAGTAAGTATTTTATGTTCAGGAAGTAAAATATATTTATGTAGACATATAGTAACAGCTATTGTTTGGGAGTCTGTTAGAGGTGGCATTTCTAGAAAATTATTCAAAAAGGATTAAAAATGAGGTTGTATTCACCAGTATGATGCAGGGGCTGATGAAGAACCAACAAGCTCTCCACCACAGCCAGAAGCAGAAGCTCTTTTTTCCAATCATCATCTCAATGTCTTTAATCAAACGATTCACACCTGTGATGTATGAGGACAACATGTGCAACAACAGGAAGTAGTTACACTTCAGATACAAAAGTCAACAATAAATTCACCTGAGAATTTTTTGTGTGTGTGTAGCCAAAGCCTCATTCACAAAATAATATAGTTACATTACAGTGTTTAGGCCGGAGGGAATAGTTATAGTCAGCTGGTCCACCACTTCGGTTGTGTTTCATGTGGTGTTGCTATCCTGTCGTTAATACTATTTACCCTGTGACCTTTGTTTTTGCTATTGTCAGGTCACAATTTTTATTTTTCAAATCCTCCTGTTTATGAGCAAATACATTAGTTTTTGTCATTCTTATCAACCTGAGTATTATATTAATCAGACTTTTTTGTGTATGAGCATGTTCACTTGATGAAATAAGCATTCAGCTCAAATCATGACTGGGCCTAAGTGCAGCTTCACAGACTGATTAGAAGGCTGTAGGAGCTTAGTCTTGTTTAAAAATGCACATATATTTGTAAATCATTTTAACTCTCCTCTGGGAGTTGTGGCTAAACGACTCAGAAAAGACCAGGAAGTGCTAAGAGAATTGCAAAACCTACTAATTAACTGCTGTTTATCCTATAATAACAAGCAAGTAATTAACGTTGGGAAGACGCAAGATGATTCTAGCAGGACAAAGAGACCTATAACAACATGTAGTACAACGAACTGTGATTGAAGTTTGAGATTGTTCTGGTCATTGATTGCCCAGGGCTTCAGGCACACTGGTGACACGGACATTGACATACACATAAATGTCCAATATGTCCATACATGCAGTGAATAGAGAAAAGTGAGTGACACAGCTGCTAAGCATAACACTATTACTCTGTTATACCCTTTTCTACGCCAGGAGCTGGGGGAGCAACACAAATAGTGAGTAAAGTATGGTGAGTAAAATACGGTTTGGGCTCTGGATCTCAGTGTAGAGTTGTAAAACCAGGTACAGCACTTGTATGCACACGATGAACTCCTCCATTTAAACATTATTACAGCGAGGGTGCTGCTCTGTCATATGCGACCAGTAAGGACATCGTAATTTCCCAAAACTGAATAAATACCGCACGTAGCAATGCAACACTGCTTTGTTAACTCAATCATGTTGTAACTAGAATATCCGCTGAATATATTTTTTTTTCATGGACTGATAGTAACAGGGTAACAGTAGTTTGTTAACAGCAGCTAGCTTGCTAGCGGCCGTTCGCTACTGACCGCTCCGTCGCCGCTGCGCCGCTCTCCCTGGCCCAGGAGAGAGTGTGTACGGCGCTCCCGTTGTTTCCCTGCGGGTCCGCGCTGTCGGCCGCCATACGAACTGTCGGCCGGTAAAGCCGCATACAGACTGTCACGTCGGTAGCTCGGTAGTGCGTCGAGGGTGCACACTCGGCGCCAACTAGCCTGGCCAATCAGACCCTCCTACATTCTGTTCGAATTGTAAAGTATTCTTTCAAAGCGTGTTGGGCCTGGTTGATCAGGTAAGGCGCCAACAGGGCTCCACACACATACGCACGCACACACACACACGCCGACTTACGTTTGGAGGAGCTGGAGACTGTGCTGGGGAGAGTATTGGAGTGTATTGATAGTGTATTGATAGTGGAGATCATTGAGCATCGTGGCTGTATATACAGTGAGCCTACTTGTATATACTTTGTTTTGGTTTTCTGTTCCTTCGAGGATTTTTTTGGGCTGCACTGTATATATTTTTTCCACTGTTGGGGTTCTTGGGTGTAAATAAACACGCACCAGACCGAGTCCGTTTAACTGAGCCATCATTTCCTTGGTACGGTGAACGAACCCGTGACAGGCCAGCTGTTGTGAACCGGCTACCTATGCAGTGACGTACTGACCTTTTACGGCCCCAACTTGGCTCCTTGCCAGTGGAAAAGCAAACCGGTTCATAAGAGAAACAGAATCTGAACCAACCAACCACCAGGACTAGCACCAACCCGGAACTAGCACCCGTTCTTGTTTGGTGGAAAAGGTGTATATGTTTAGCATTTATATTCACCGTATATGTAGCAGAAGCCAATGATCTCCATGAGAGCCACAATCAGCGTCACCCAGCTGGACACGAACTGGTCGATCAGAGTTATCCAGTATATTCCTGCCTGTATCAGACACACACACACACACACTGCAGGAAAGCAGGGTAATGATATCAGACAGTGGAAATGTAGTCACTTTCAGCAGACCTACTGTACCCTTGTCACACATGGTAGGCCCAAGAGGAAAACGATGACACAGATGAGTATAGTCAGTAAGCCACGCTTGGATTTAAAGGTTTCAGGGAAGGCGTCCACCAGGCATGTGATGATCACCTCTGATGACCAGAAGAGATGAAATGAGAATAAATGAGCCAACTCAGCAGATAACAGTGATTTGTTATCAATTTGGTATCCTTTACAATAAGTTAGTTTGAGATCAGTGTATGTCCCTTAACAACTGGGAGTAAACCGAGTCCAACTATGACAAAGACTGAAAAGAACAAAATGCAAATGCCTAAGTCGTAACTAGTAGTTTAAAATCCAACCTATTGCTGCAAATTGAGAGTCCAGACCTATAGTCAAAAACATGAAGAAGAACAAAATGGACCACAGGGGAGAAATGGGAAGCTTGGCCAGAGCATCTGGATACGCTATGAATGCCAGACCAAACCCTGCAAAAAGGACAGATAAAACCAACATCAGAGAACATATTTGATTTAAAAAAAATATGATGATGCTGTATTGTAGCTGTCTGACCTTCCTTCACCACTTTTCCAACAGGCTTCCCATAGATACGACTCATATGTCCCAAAATTGAAAAGATAGCAAAGCCTGCAAACACACTGGTCACTGGAATAAAAAGAGAAAAACACATCAAATCACATAGACAAATAAGAAGCTCTATTTTACATATATTAGTCATACATCAGCATCAGCTGGGAATTACTGACTGGACCCACTGGTTGCCATTTGATAACAAAACAATATAAGATTTATTCACATATGATTCAACAACATAAAGAGGGAGTTTGTACCATCGTTAATGAGGGTGACAATGATTGAGTCCAGGAACATGTTGTTGTGGAAGATGCTGTAGGAAGCAAGAGTCTGAACTCCACCCCAGGCGATGGTCAGAGAGAAGAAAGTCTGAGATGCTGCGTCTTTCCAGACCTGAAACACACCAACATGTTTTAAAAGTGTGAAAAAGGAGCAGATATTTTGTAAATTTAAGCTAGTTTGTAACAGTTTTTAGCTTTGCTGGTGGCATAACTGCAGTGATGACAATGTTTTCATTTGGTCCATCGTTTTGACCTAGACTGAACTGTCTCCACAAATTCCCTTAATTTATTTATCTATTTTTAATTTCTCCCATTGCAGTTGATTGCATTGTGGAATAGTTGGCAGAAAGTAGTGTCCAGGCTTTAATTTACACACAATAAATGTAGGGTCCTGCCTAGTAAACAGGGTGAGACTTAGAGCAGAGATATTTGGATACCTACCTGTCCTTCAGTCAGTTTGCTCAGGTTGGATTGGGAACCAATGTAAAACTCTATCCCATCTCTTGCTCCCTCCAGCGTCACGCCTCTGATCAGCAGGATTGTAATCACCACATATGGAAATGTAGCTGTGAAATACACAACCTGGATATGGACAGAGGATAGATTGATACACTTCGCAGAAATGCACATTGCCTAAAATTCAAACAAATACCTGAAGTGCAGTGTGTGGGTTTAGCACATTCCTCCACAAAAAGGAAGCATATGCACCCAAAACAAACTGTGGATGTTGACTCACTTTGCCTGATGACTTGATGCCTCTGATGAGAGCTGCAGCAACAAGCATGGAGCTCAGCAGCAGACAGAGAGCCAAGTGCCAAACTACTGGTCCTGTTTCATCCAGACCACTGGATCTCTGCAGAGCCACACGACTGAGGAGGAGGAGGAGGAGGAGGAGGAGGAGGAGGAGAAGAGACATCTGTCTATAGAGCCACGACAAGTGTGTGTATGTGACATGTTTATATGAGTGTGTGACTCTCACTCCCAGTACTGCTCACTCGGGCTCTGCACTGGAACTGTGATCTTGTTGGATGAAGGACAAGTGTGGTTTCCCTGCGTCCAGTTGGCCGACAAAACCCCACTCACATTACAGTACACTAGCAATGGAGAGAGGGGCAGTGAATGTCCTGCTTGAAATATCAATCCATGTGATGTGTATATGAATTGTTTACATTCTGAGGTTTACTGGTGGTCTTTACTAAATGTTGAATAGATTATGCTGGTGCAGTTTAGTTTAAGTAGGTGAGCACCTTTAGGTGTGCTGCTGCAGTTACTGTCAGCCCAGCTGAAGCAGCTGGACCACGGCAGAGGAGACTGCATGGAGGCGAACATGTAGTACAGGCTGTAGGCGATGATGACGTTATAGTATATT
>OOFC01050325.1:0-11761 GCA_900323345.1 Pseudochromis fuscus | reverse complement strand
ATGGATGAGTGTTTCCAGGAGTTCACTGCAGTCAGAAGTGCAGCTTTAATTCCTTCAGGAGCAGTGGGAATGGGCACACACACACACACACACACACACACACTGTGTCGCCTACATACACACTCATGCTAAGTGGTCTCCAGCGGCGGTGAGTAATAAAGTTACTTCTCTGATGTGCGTGGGAAGACGGAGATGATTTGAGGGTGAGGAAGAGGGACACACGGAGATGTGGACTGGAAAATGTTGGAAAGACGAAATGATAAGACGAGGAAGGGAATGATAGAGTGAAAAACACAGCTGAGGAGAAACCGCAGAAGCCGCAGAGGTTTCCCCTGCCTCTCATGCAGGAAATTTAATATAACACTCACAGCCTGAATCTGTATGTTTTAGCAAATTTGTTGGAGCCACAGTCAAATGGGGCTTTTAGAAATCATGTCACACAGCATCCAGAGTACTTTAGTGACTAATCTGCTATAGTTGTAGGCACAGCTGGTGTTTGTTTACATAGAGCAGCTGTTACAGATGCTACTTTTGGGTACACTTAGCTTGAAATTGATGGACACAGCAAAACAAAATTACTCTGTAAGATGCAAGTATGAAATGATGTTGGATACTGAGAAACCCTTTGCAACTTTACTACGGTGATCCAGACTGGAAATGGCAGAAAGTAATTTGGATGCAACTACAACTTGATGTCCTATGTCAAGTACAAAATTTGCATCAAAACACAGCTTAGTCTCAAAAGTGAAGCCAATGTGCAATACCATCAATGGCCACTAGATGCTGGCTCAAGTCATTCTGATGTCATTTGCTAAAGCCAGCTCTTCTCAGTGATCTGGTCGTCCATCTTTCATCATTAAGGAGATATTAGGCTTCAAAAAGAGGGAACTTTAGGGGGCGTGGTTAATTTGTTCGACAGGTGTCCGAACTTGAGTCTCGAACACCTCCCTTCATATCCAAATATGGTCACTTCAGACGACATCACGTTAGCTTTGTCCACTTCATATACAGCCTATGGTTTTAAACTAGAAAGCACTGAGAGAGAACCCAAGCGTTCACAATGATACAACACTGTTGCCCTCTTGTGGTGAAATAGCAACACTCCCCTGTTTAACCATTTTCCCATTAATAATAATGACTAATAACAATGGTTTGGATTTATATGGCGCTTTTCTCTGGAAGTCCAGACTCAAAGCCATTATTCATTCACACCCATTCATACCGGTGGTGGTAAGCTAAGCTAGCCACAGCTGCCCTGGGGCAGACTGACGGAGGCGTGGCTGCTAATTTGCACCTATGGCCCCTCCGACCGCCACCAACCCATTCATCCAACATTCATGCAGGGCAAGGTGGGTAAAGTGTCTTGCCCAAGGACACACCGACAATGACTGGGAGGAGCGGGAATCAAACCACCGACCCTTCAGTTGGTAGACGGCCGCTCCACCACTGACCCACTGTTTAACAGATTTAAACAGGATCCTACCCAATATTTTTTTTCCTTGTTCCAAAAAAGTCATTTAGATGTGCCGAGTACCCATAACGCTGCTAACAGATGGACAAATGTAGGTACAAACATAACCACCTTGGCAGAAGCAAAACTGACACTGCAATTTGAAAATACATGCAGTTTTCAAAGCACAGTGTAACCTAATAATGTCTGACACATCCATCCGGTCGTGGCAAGGGGGCTGGAATAATTAATGTGTGAAACCCTACACTGACTTATAATCCAATTCTGACACAGGGCATGACTGTATAGTGGAACCAGTATATGAAACGGAGAACATAAATCCAACTGCAGCCCTCTGCTAACGAGGTTACCAGCATCCAAAAGCCATGAATGAGACTTTAGAGGACTTCTATTTTTAACAGTTACACTTAGTTGTCATCCAAGAAAGAGAAGAAGAAGAAACAAAAGACATGGGAGGAGATGAAGGGAGAAGTCTGAAGCCCTTACAGGCGGTATAGAGCATATGTAGTTGGCATGGAAACCATGAAGACACACATGCACATCACAGTCGCTTATACACCTCATATATTGTACATGCTTAAGTCTGTGTTCATTCTCCGAAAGCACACACAGCACGTCCATGATAATGCATCCCTATCTGCATGACTTTGTGTAGGATTACGCATACATTACCTCACACACACACATACACACTAATCTCTGCATGATGTACTGTAATCCAGAGAGCCACTTTCCTCCTCCACCCCACTGGGAATAGAGGAGAAAAGGAGACGAAGGAAGAGGATGGAAAAGGAGGATGAGGGGGTAAAACCGCACTGATGCAAGACATGTCAAGTGTTTATTAAGAAAGACGGAGTGAAGGAAAAGATTGACAAGAAGAAAGGCTCAGATTAGGCAGCGGAGAGATTATAGCAGGGATCAAATTACAGAGGATGGAGGAGAAGAAGAAGAAGGAGATGAAGAAAAGAGGAGGATGAAGACAAAGAAAAAAGCAGTGATTTGGTGGAAAAAAAGAGCCGCTGATGAGGTTTGATCTTAAACGTCGCCCACGTGAGGTGCTGAACAGAAAGCAAGGGAAGCAGACAGGACACACACACACACACACACACACACATGAAGTATGAATACACATGAGACTACACACGCTCTCATTTCTCCCCCAATCAACATCCACCCTCTCTCCTCCTCAATTCAGATTTTATTTGCATGAATGAGTACTGCTATATTAGCAATGGCTGAAAAAAATAAGTACATGACACGTGAATATGCATCGGATTGGCACTGAAGGATGTAATCTGCAGACATATGTGTTGTTTCTCTTCCAATTTGGGGAAATGCACTCCTCTTTTACATTTATAGTTGCAGCAGGAGAGTGAAAAATAAAAAAGCTGTTCGTCTCTGAGGCTACGTGTCCTAATTGAGAACGTTGCATCCCCCCTCGTCTATTTCTACCTCTGTTGTGCGTGATGCGGTACGTGGAGATGGTCTCATGAGGACAGGGCTGCACTTAACAGTTTTGAAGATGTAGCAAAAGAAAACATGAAACAGAGGGAGAAAAGAACCATTAAAATTTAAAGGAAATACGCACAATGGCAAAAATTGAGTGAATGAAAGTGAATTTCATATTTACTCAACTTCCCCTGCAGATGTGCATGGATTTCAGCTGCATGGATGTAATTCAGGTTTGATGCATGCATGCATTTAAAAAAAAAAAAGAGCAGATTGGCTTCACGCTGACAGCATGAGGAGTCAGGATTGAGGGTTTACTGTAGCTGAGCCTCATGACGCCAATCATACAAGACAGGCAGGCCCAGACTTTTGCTGTTTTACCCTCCTAGTGCAATTTGTCAGAAAGTGAGAAAAAATTAAAATACAGCAGCCTGACAGTACAGAGGGGTTTGGGTACAGAGGAATTTCGCCTCCGAAGGGAATTGCCCAACCACATGAGAGTGTATGAATCTGTGAGTCATCTGAGAGGTTTTTGATGTGGCTCATTCATTGTGGGTCAGGGGTTTGACCAAACACTTTGACTTTATGTAATAGCTTATGTAACAGCTTGCGTTGCCAGCCATTTTGCATCTTACCCACGAAGGAGTGGCGGGTACAGTCGAGCCCCGGATCACGGTACGCCACGAGAAAAGAGGCGAGGAAGCTTCACCTGACAACCAGCCCATTGAAATAATTAGTGTTTACCAACAAGGCAGCGATTTGTGTTGTCCTTTAGGGAAACCAAACAGGCACTTTGCAGGTTTCCCACAGATTCAGTTTCACTTGGAAAGCCAAATGGCAGCAGTGCGTGCAGGTTTATGGAGTATACCCGCCTCTAGGCAAGGGGATTTACCATTAGCCAAAAATAGCCACAAATATGTATCAGTGCGCATCTTCCAGTGTAAAGCTGCAGTTAATCATGTTTCTGTCTTTCGTGTAATCTGCACAAAAACAAACCCTCTGGGGAGAAGTGCTCGCTACATTAAGGACAAACTCAGGGATCAAATGTCCCTCATGTTGTTGTTGTTGCACTTAAAAAAGTCTGCACTGGGTTCAGGTTGAAGCCACCGACCAGGACACTGCTGCACCCCCGAGCAAATGTTAATTGGTTTTGCAGCTGCAGTGAAATTGAAGACTCTTAAGCTGCTTTTTCATAAACAAGGAAAATGATTTTTTAATAATGTTGAAAAGCCTTTTATAGCTGCAAATGTAAAGTGTGCGCACAACAACATACGTTACATAACGTCCATGTCAGGCAGCTTGACAGTGTTACAGTTGGAAGCTGTCATTAAAGGGTTGCCATGGCGATGACCATTTAATTATACATTACCATCAGTTTTTCACAGTGGAGAGATGGATGAAAGGGAGCCAGGATGGAGGAGAAGAGGAGGAAAGTGGTTTGGGAGAGAAAATAAAAAGGGAAATTGAAACAAAGAGTATGGAAATACAAATAAAGAAACAAGCCAATAAATGTACGGATGAAAGATGGATCAGTCAATAGGGCCCAACAGATGGAGAGATTAAAGGCAAACATAGACGCAGTGAGCAAAATGCAAACACACCCGTGGGTAAAATACAGAAAAAATAAAAAATTTCAAAGAAAACAAGAGCAGAGAGACGAGGAGGAGAGGAGTAAAAATGAGGCAGGATGAAGCAGGAAGACATGACATCATTGTAGCTCCTCTCCATCTTCATCATGGGTGGAGAAGTCATGAAAAACAAGCAGATGAAGACAAAGAAAGATAAATGAGGGACAGCTGCTCATCCTTCCTCGTCTGTTGTCATCCCTTGTTCTTTCATCCTCCTCTCTCTCTCTTCTCGTCTGTTCTCATGTATGTTTTAACTGCTCATCATATATTTATGTTCTGGTCAAGTAAGCGGCTGCCACAGAGAAGCAAGCTGTCTGAAGAGTGTCACAACACAAAGGCTAAATCTGCTTCACGATTGTTGTTTGGATTGTTTTTATTTACTTTTCTTGTTTGTTTCCCATGAAGCAAACTTGAGTGTTATTCATCAGTGTTATTCTCCCGTTCTGGGCTTTTTGACATTTTGTCCAGAAAAATAATAATAATAAATAACAATGGATGAACTAGGATAATAAAGCCTGACCCATCTTATTAAGGCCATACCAACACTGAGCTTCATACCAATACTAATGTGAAACTTTAATTCTCATTGGCTGGGTGTGTGGATTAGTCTGACAGTATCCTGATACCTATGCCACATGTTCTTGTCGCCAGAGCCGCACAGAGGGTAGATATGTTCATAGGTGTGTGAGTTATTTTCATAAGATTTCAACAGACAGGTGAGATAAAGTCAACAATACAGCTTTGTGAGGTCGTACAACAAACTCACGATATCCAATGCAACACAGGACGGGACCAGTCCCACTTCAGCCCACTTTTTACTCTTCGCTAATATTAGAACTTGATATTTTGTAGACATTGGATCAAAGTCCAAATTAAAAATGTGACCTCTCTGTGGCACTCTTGGGATTAACCAAAGTCATTAAGATTCATCATGTGGGATTCATAATTATCTGCAGTCAATCTTCTAGCAAATGTAAATTTCATTGAATATTTTAGGTGGTGCTAAACGTAAAGTCTGAGATTCATGAGAGTCATTAGATTTTATTTCCAACAGGAGACAATTGGGGGATTTCTCAAGTCAGTCGGATTGATGTGGACCCCGCCTCATCACTCCTCCCTTCATATCCAAATATGGCCACATCTGGCTTCAAACTACCAACATGGCGACGCTCAAATGTCTCCTGGCTTCAAAATGTGACTGTACAAATCAATGGGGGACATCACGTTAGCTTCATCCTCTCCATATACAGTCTATGATCTGAAACAAGTTTACTGGCAGGTTTGGAGGCTGCTAAATTTAATGATGCAGTATAATGCACTGTGGATAATAACACAGGCGACTGGGAGTATTTCAGGCCCCTGTGGTTCTGAAGCCATGGGACGGTTGAGTGTCTAAAGTCCAGCTTATGACAAAAGGTTGGAGGTCAGTAGTTAGAAAATGAATATCGTCAGTAGCAGTGCTCACAAATATAGACCATCCACTGTACTGCATGTGACTCCGTGGGTTGATTGACTGGCATTAGCAGCTCAAGGTGAGGGCTTTTAAGCAGTGAGATATATATATCGCCATGCCAACCGCTGCCAGGCCTGCATGCGGCTGCCTGCCAAAGGCCTTCACTCACACACACACACAGGGACACACAAACACACACTCAGCCTAATTCTCTCTTTGCCCCTGGCACAGAAAAATCTACCACTCCTCTCATTCTCGCTCCTCAATTTCCTCCTCTCATCCCTCCGTTCGCCACCCAGGGTGCCAACAGTTGGCCTTACCAAATGTGAGCCATTCTCCTCATCCTCCTCTCATCCTATTTGTTTTCCTCCCCTCCCTCCAGCCCTCATTTGTTCCTGTTCTCTCTCTTCCAACCTCCACCTGCCCTTTCCCCTCCCTCTTGTCTTTTCTCCCAGCGATTCATCTGTCTCTCTGTGTCTGTCTTCCAGCCTCACCCTCCTCTCCTCTCCTCTGTTCGCCTCTCTCCCTCTTTTTTTTCCCATTTACTGCCTGTCCCTGAAACTCATTCATCTTCCTCCGACACCTTCCCCTCTCCCTCCTGTGTCCCTTTCGTCCGTCTATCCGTCTTTCATCTATCACTCACAATACCTGCACAAGTGTGTTTATAACCTGGAGGTCATGCGGGGTTTTTATCATTGTCCATCAGGGGAAATTAAGAGCGAGGAAAGTGAACGAGCTGCATAGAAGATTACTGTGCATCGAGTGGTCCTGTAATATATGTGAATTATAAAAGTTAATGCATCTGATCATTTCTCGGTGGCGTTAGTTAATAATTTAATAACTTTTATAAGAAAAGCAGAGTGATGCAATCCATTTAGACTGATTCAAATGAGGATGAGCTGCAATTCATTCTCATATTATTATATTATATTATTAGATTTTGTATGATAAAGTTTCCAATGTGAATATTACAATATCTTTTGTAAAGGAGCATTTCAACATTTAAGGGAAATAGGGACAGATCTCTACATGCTCTAAATGTGGAGCTCAGTACAATAAAATATAATATGTGAACCCTTGCTATTACAAGTGATTTGCAATAGGATGAATGGTGCCTCCTTCATCCTCATTATGCATCACAGTACCTGTTCTGGCACCGTGGTCCACTACGTTTTTTTCTTTTTCCACCTTTATCCTTCATCAGTCTCCCCACTCCTTTTAAATCACAGTTGTTTTTACTGCCTCTACAGCCGCATGAATCTGTGCACTCACAAGAACACATCACAGGACATTTTTAAAAGCATCACTCTTTCTTTCACTTCAGTTATTTTGTCTCCTTCCTACGCACCTCTCTCTCTCTCCCCAGCTTACCCTTCACCTGCTGTGCTCCTCGCTATTCCTGTTTACTGACCATTAAAAATAAAGCCTTCTCCACACTAAGCCTTATTGACAATGTGTTTATGGCATACAGGAGAAATCAATAATTACGAGCCATAGAGTACACTAGCAGATGCATATAAAAAGACCAAGTGTGTGTGTTTGTGTGGGCATGCATTATGTATGTGTCTATCTAAAGTCTGTCCTGTGGTGACCTTTTAAAGGCCAAACTTCCTTGAGCGCTACTCTTCCCAAACAAACAGAAATTGGTCATATAGAGACAATAATGGAGAATTTAAAGGAAAGAAGAAGGCGGGAGGAGGATGATGATGAAGCGAGGGAGATAAAGATGGAGGGCAAACGCTAAGAAGAAGCGATGCAGCAAAGGAGAGTGCGGACGAGGTGAGAAGGAACGGATGGATGGACAATAAAACGGCGGAGGATGATATATCATCCTGTAAAATGAAGAGGGAGACAGAGAAGATATCCGCGATGCGACGGATAAAAGTGAAGAGACGACAGGGAGGGAAGACAGATCGAGCGGAGGTGGAGGGCAAGAAGAAATAGAGAGATTAATAAAAGGGAAAAAAGGCGAGTGATAGGCGTGTGGATGCTGGGGAAAGAAGGGCAGATCGGGGGAGAGTATTAGGATGGAGAGAGTTGGAGGAAAATTAATGAAGAAAGTGGGGGATGATGGAGGGAAAGAATAAGGGGAAATGAGGGTGAGGACACAGGTTTGATAGGGACACAACAACACATCATGTTGTAACCTGCTGCTGGCCTTCAGAGGACAAAACACTCACACTAGTTGACATTATTACTTTACGTAGCTTCCAAGATTTTATTTCAAATGACCACTGGCTAGTTAGTTTTTTAATCTGTACCCTTAGGTCCCATCTCTTCTTTGGTGGTGGCGTGAAAGTACAAACCGTGTGGCCAGGAACAAAATTAGGTCATGTGGCGTACAGTGCGGGCAGTAGAGGAAAGGGAGCGTGTCATCTGACAGACTAAATTTTCGCCTGTTGTCAGCACACTGATCTGCTCTGGCCTCCTGCGTGTCTGCCGCTAAGTAGGATATTTGCATGCGATGTGAGCTCCTCCCATGCCTAAATTGGTCGCCTTGGAGACGTAACCTCTGGGAGGGCACATCGATATCATTAAATATGACTTCGCTGTGAACACAGAGTGAACGAGCTTGCTCAAATACACTGCAGGTAAGGACATAATCCTGCCATCCATGTGCAAACCTACAGGTCCCAGAATGAGGGCACCACAGGGTGACAATGAGAGACAATGAGTTAAATGGAGTCAGATGGAGAGAAGCAGCAGAAGTGTATTGTGGAGAGAACTGAGAGGGAGGGTGAGAGATGGGAGTTGAGATGGAGAGCTTGTGTGAGTCACATCGTCTCCTCCACAAGCTATTAGTGATTTAATCACGCTGACATCACTGTGTGTGTGTGTGTGTGTGTGTGTGTGTCTGTGTATATCATACCAGATTACCCTGAGGTAGTGCAGTCAGGAACTGGCTCATCACTCTTCCACAGCCGCGTGCATTCATCATGTCACAGTGGAGTTACTCAAGCTCTGGACTAAGACCCAGTACAGGTCGCAGGTTTCACTGGTGGAGGTCTGTGCCACACTGATGTGAATGGTTATGGATCTGAGAGACTGATCTCAGCAGGTTGATGAACTTCAGAGCTGATGCAAATTGATGATGACAATTCTAATCTAAAGGCATGAAAACACCAGCACTACAAATGGTGGATGCTGCGATGAGAAGATTTGCCGAGATAATGAAAAGAGAGGACAAACTGAAGTATAATCCAGCTGTCCACATGCTATAGACTGAACACTGTCGCCCTCTTGTGGTGAAACAGCAACACTACCTGGGTGGCTGTGGCTCAGGTGGTAGAGCGGGTCGCCTGTGAATCATAAGGTGATGGGTTCAATCCCCGGCTCCTCCTGCAGCATGTAGAAGTGGGCAAGACACTGAACCCTAAGTTGCTCCCAATGGTGGCTAGCGCCTTGCATGGCAGCTCGGTGTGTGAGTGGGTGAATGAGTTGCCTTGTAAAGCGCTTCGGGACGTAGCTAAGGTCAAGAAAGTACTCCATTTATCATTTACCATTAACCTTATTAAAATGGTCACAATAGCAGATATTTCTAGATTTTTTAGACAACAGACACACAGATAGACAAACGCAGGTGCATTATCATTTCACTCTCTTCCTCCATGGTTGGAGGAAGAGAGAGATGGTAAAGAAACTAGACAGAGGCCCAGAGGGTTTTTGTGACTGGTGACGTCCTGACTGGCTACCGAGTTAGCTCAACTGCTACAGTAGCCCAGTGGGGTACTCCTGGGGTCCTGCTTGGTGTTGGCCTGTCTCCCTGCATGGTTTTCAGGGACTGACTGTAATCTGGGGCAGCTGTAGCACTCGGGTGCTCCTTGCCTTCATAAGAGCTAGCTGCAGGTCAGTCACAGTCTTCTTACTCCCCTCCACCTTAAGGTTTAGTTACTTTAGTTGATCCTTGTGATTTGGTTTAGACTCTTACAACACTTGCACTGATAACCCTCACTCATGCACATCCACACACACACACACACACACACACACACACACACACACACACTAACTTCTACACCCCATGCTACTACTTCAGATTTAGTTAATAAAGGTATCTTTTTAAAGCACTTAATGGTTGTGGGTCTAAGGATCAATTATAGGACAATAACCAGATTTTAAAGGTTGCAGTTGATGAAACTGGAAAGATAGACTGATTGTTCAAACTTCTTCTACTTGACAACCTAAACTGCAGTGTAATCATTTTAGATGTTTTAGAGCCAAAATACACCTTTTGATTAAGAGCACTGGGAATGACAGACTGAGTACTGTGATTATCATCACCTACAAACAGCATGTTCCAGGTTTCAGAAAGAGCGTGCAGAAAATATTTTAATTATTACAACCTCCTAGGACAAATCTCCTTTCACTTCAAAATATAAATGGCTAAAAACTATTATCCAAGCACTTATCAACTGATTGCACCTGATTGCTCCCACAGCAGCCTTCTCCCCCTTTTGTAATCAGAAAAGTTTGTAATAAAATCGGTTTGATTTTCTGCTTTGGTTCTCCCAGCCTTATGACAGCACCAGACGGTCTCACAGTCGGAGGCTGCATTATCATTTCACTTCATTTCATTAGCTCGTTACTGCCATCAGAGGAGCACAAACAGAGGTCACTGCTCGAGCTGAGTTTAACAATCCACTCTGACCCATCAGAGGGTAAACTGTTAGACAGGGTGAGGCTACGCCGGCGGTGTGTCAGCAACATAATCAAAGAGGGAAGACAGTGAGAATCAGACCGGCAGAAAGACAGACTTCACAACCCAGAATTTCTCCAGGATGTATGAAGGAAAAAAAGCAGTGAAACTAACGAGCCAAAGAAGAGGAGGGGAAAAAGTCAACTCTACAGTGTGGAGGCAAAGAAAGACCACGGGGTTTTAAACTCACTTCAAACTGTGAAATATAAACTGTCATGAGTCGGCTAGTAGAAAATCAAAAAATTAAATATCTCTACTAATGTTATGTTGTTGCCTGCATCATCAGTTGGTGTCTGTCTGTACAATGTGAGAGATTTTGACAACTGATTATTTACACAATCTGCAGAAGAGCAGAAAAGTCATAACGGGAACTTTTCTTGGTGTAACATTTACATTTCATAAACCAAACAATTAAAAGATTGAGAAACTAATCAGCAGACTAATCAATATTGACCTTTAGTACCAGCAGTAATCACCCAGTGTTGAATGTTACAAGTTAAATACCACAGAAGTCACAGCACTTTCACTTTAAAAATATCTATCTGAATTAATGTCAACCTGCATTGCTTTGAGGCAGAAAAAGGCAGATCAACTTTCAGTCTCTTCCAGTGGCAGATGGAGGAACGAGTGAAGATCTAATTTAAAAAACCACTTCCCGCATGTTTATCCTCCTCACAGGCAAAAAGGAGACATAACAGGGGAAAGTGAGAGAAGTGGTGTGAAACAGAGGCCTGACTTGTTAACAGGGATCCTCCCAGCTCAGGATTAGAAATCTGATGAATTCTATGTCCCATGGCCAAGACGTGACAAACACTCAGCATACAAATTCAGTCAGTGTCTCAAAACTCGAAGAAAACTTGCAGCCAGACCAAACAAATGGAAAAGTGGCGGCCCAGCTGACCCACCCTGCAGCTCCTACCCTGGCCTTGTTGGTCAGTGAACCCAACACTGAGGCTTTAATGCGGTCTTGGCACGGCAGGGCGGAGGCCAGTGGAACTGAGGGGCCTGGGGCAGATGTGGAGGGAGGGGGTGGGGTGCAGCGGGAGTGGAGGGGCAGTGGACCA
>OOFC01050323.1:0-21190 GCA_900323345.1 Pseudochromis fuscus | reverse complement strand
GCGTATGGAGAGTCAGATTTTTCCGGGGAGTGTGAATTTTCTATAACACCGGTACCCGTAGTTAATGACGGGTATAAACGGAAGGGTGTCATGGTAACAGTTGTTGTGGTGTTGACGAGATAAAAACGTTATGTACGATGAAGCTCGGTTGTCAAGCCTCGTTAATATAACATAACAATCTAAACTGCCAGTGTCCAATATAAAAATTATAACAGGCTGATGGCATGCACCAAAACCGCGGCTAACGCTGCTAATGCTAACAGCTAGCTTCCACACTCACTAAGGAGTCTCTGCACAAGATAAAAAACACAACAACCAGACATTTTGATGGGCTAAATTTCCACGTGGTTCTTCCCAGAGAGGTGCAGACAATACCAGGTAAACAATGGGACATAGCACTTCTGTTGCCAAAATGCGCACGCAGCTTCTTGATGACGTAGGCTGTAAATGGGTCGATTGAACAGAAAAAACTTTTGTGTGTTTTCAGTAACAAACAGTCTGGCTGAGCTTTATTTACTTCTTCCTAAGGGTGGTGTGGACTGTGTATGTTGAAGTCTACCAACCCTCTAAGTCTTTATACTGTGTGCACATCGCAGCTTAAATGCCAAAGTGTGCCATGAAAAGCCATGTTGGTCAGCAGAGCAGTATTTTAGTCAACCACAAAAGCAAACTGTGAAACACCAGCCTTTTCTCTACTACTACTGCTGCTGCATGTTCGTGAGGAGCAGCAGACCCAGAAAGGTGCTCGCCTCCAGCCTCGTGCTCAGGGGGGTTCAGCTCACTGTCCTGGGTGATCAGTTCTGCCACTGTGATGGACTAATCTTTTATTCGTGGGTCTAATCAGGCAGATTTCATGCAGTGATTGTGATTTAGGTTGCCAAACACATTGTCTGTCAAGCTCGAGTAATGCATTTTGAAGATGGCTATTGAGTGAAGCTGTAAAAAAATACAGTGCAGTCTAATGGAAAAGAAAAGGAGAAATCCCAAAGGAGTAAATTGTATGAAAATGTTGGTCAGTTGTCTCTGAACAGGCACTATCTGTCACTTTTGGCAGTGTCATGGTCAATATCAACGAGTGCTCGGACCTGATCATTTGAATACTTTTAAAAAGGCAAAATGTAGGCTATTAATTTTGCAACAGACCCCCAGATGTAACATTTTAAAAATAAAACAATAAAAATAAAAACAAATTATTAATAAAATGTAACTTTTTGGGGAGAGATGAGATAAATAATACATATTTATAATATTTATGATTAAGTTATTGTCAATTATACATATCGAACATGTTGCAGGTCTATTTTTACTGTGGAGACACAACTATCGAGAGTGAGTCCTACACTCATATCGTCACCTTCAGTCACGGTCACCCAAAGGATCACTGCTCTATTTTAAAATGGTGAGGAGCTAAATTAACCCTGCTGTGTCATGTTGTTGTGGTAATTGCATCACGGCACAGTTTGGCCGGCTCATACTTGGAAGTGACGATCCCGCAGCGTTCTCCATTTACTTACAACAGTGTGCCCCACTTCTCCACAGCTCATTTCTGACTAACTCACTCAGTCACACACAGCCCTTTCACTGAAATACAGTCTCACCTTTGTATGCCTGCAGTAAGTAGCTGGCAGTTTTGGGGTTCTCATTAAGGCTCATTATATTCATATTTAGCATTATTAGCCTGGTCAGCACAAGGAGCGGAGAGAGCAGAGAAGGATTAGAGACAGTGAGGGAGTGCTGGAACAGTCAAGTCTGCTATATGACGCCGTCCAGGACAAGCTGGGAAGTTCCCTCGCTGAATTTCTACCTGCTACCAGCACTTGAATACATGTTACTGCCCAGACACCAGCATTGGAAATACATATTCAGCCTCTAGCAAGTGTATTGTTAATGTGAGCATGCCTTGCATCAAACACAACCATCTGTTTTACAATAGTTTCTTAGCTCATGTGGACAGATAAAAAAAATCAATCAAATGCTCATTCACCCACACACAAAGTTTGTCAACAGCTGCAAGATATGATAGCACAAACTGTTGTCATCTGTTGGGCAGAATGAACGGAAATCAAATTTTCTCCCTTATACTTTTTAGATGACTCACACACAACAACAACAACGAGTGGACGGTGGTAACATGCGTAGCGGGACTGGTCATAGAGTCCAGTCCGGCGCTCCAGCAGATATCAGCTGTTGAATTTCTCACTGTATGTATGCATGTGAATTTACGTAAGTGCATCTGTGCTACTTATTATCGCTGCCTGTGTTTGCAGATGCACAATAGATTATGCTCAATTAGCAACATGCACAGTTTTTGTGAAAGTGTGTTCTAGGGTCATTTAGGGACTCTATGCTGGAGCAGCCTCACTCTTGGACAATGCAGTTGTTTCCATTTAATGGGTGAATGCTGATAAAGGGGATTATGTGATGGAGACACTGAGGAATCAGTTAAGCCTCTAACTGGCTTAGATGTTTGTATTTATTACACTCGGGAGGAAATAAAGTAGAACCAATCAGTTTTTCCTTCAGATTCCCTGTTGGAATAGTTGAGTGTGTGTTGTCTTGCTCATATGCGTGTCACACAACAGGTGTCCGTCCCACAGAAAAGTGGACTAAATCCTGTGCACCTGTGTTCCTATGAAGCAAAGGAATTTCTCCTCAGCTTAATCCTCTTGATGATTTTCAGTCCCTTGCTAAATGGCCCCCCTCCTCCTCCATCTTTCCCTTCCTCACACACACACACACCACCCTCCTCCTCATCCTGCTATTTCTCTTGTCTCTGTGTCTCCTTTATTTTCTCAAACTCTCCTTTTCTTTTCTGTGTCCAGGGAATAGCCTCCGTTCTGCAGCGCAGGTCTGACAATGAGGAGTATGTAGAGGTCGGACGCCTCGGACCCTCTGACTACTTTGGTGAGTGTGCTCTGAGCACTTTGTCCTTTCAAAGCTTAAACAAAGTTATTGGTTAAAAGAAAATAATGGGTTGATTTGTACGCATTATTAATAATTAAAAGTATCAAGGTCAAATGTTAGTTTCACTGCTCACTGAGGTGCACCGTTAATCAGATTTTATTGTCCTCTTTTTAGGCAGTTATTTGGCTTTACTTTGAGAAGATGTAAAACAGTTAATCACATACAATGCACTCAGTTGGTCTACAACAAATAATGACTTCACTAACGATTATTTCTGCAAATTGTTGTCTTTTTATTAATTGTTTGGTTTAGGCCACACTTTCAGAGGTTTTGTGTTTCAAAACCTCTGAAAGTGTGTGTTTCAGTGATGTTCTGTTTACTATCACTTAGGTCTCAAAAATTGCAGTTATTAGCAATTGGAGAGTTTTTACCTGAAAAGTATTAATAATAATAATAGTAATAATAATAGTAATGGTTGGATTTATACAGCGCTTTTCTAGACACTCAAAGCGCTTTACAGAGACCATTATTCATTCATACCGGTGGTGGTAAGCTATGATAGCCACAGCTGCCCTGGGGCAGACTGACAGAGGCGTGGCTGCCAGTCTGCACCTATGGCCCCTCCGACCACCACCAAACCATTCATTCAACATTCATACAAGGCAAAGGTGGGTAAAGTGTCTTGCCCAAGGACACACCAACAGCAACTGGGAGGAGCAGGAATCGAACCAACGAACCTTCGGCTGGGAGACGGCTGCTCTACCACTGAGCCACTGCCGTCCCTGTTTAAGCTATATATATAAATGCCAATACAGTACTAATTTATTACTCTAATAAGTTACTAATTCCTGTAGCTTGAAACAAAACATACTTTTCCTCAAAATGTGAACATTTCCTGTTCTTTTTAAATGAAATGGGGTCAAAATGCTTGGAAACCACATTTCATATTATCCCAGCTGACTGTCCCTGTCCTCTCTTCCTCTCCCTCTTCTTCCTCATCCAGGTGAAATTGCTCTGCTGTTGAACCGTCCCAGGGCCGCCACCGTTGTCGCCCGTGGACCTCTCAAGTGTGTGAAGCTGGACAGGCCCCGCTTTGAGCGTGTGCTGGGGCCGTGCTCGGAGATCCTCAAGAGGAACATCCAGAGATACAACAGCTTCATCTCTCTCACCGTGTGACATGTCGGCCCCTCTGGGCCCCACCAGCAGGGGTGTGCAACATCAGCATCTGAGTTTTGGTCAGTGGGTGGGACGGGGTGAGGATACAGGGTGAAGGACACGGGTTTTACATCCACAATGACAGGGCGCTCATTTCCTGCCTTTTTTTTCCATTTTGCGAGTTTCTTTCTTTTGACCTTGTGCACTTTGACTTGATCTGTGCTGTCACGTAGCTTTATGTCAGAAACCAACATGCAGGGGTGTAAAAAATCTGAGCGAGGACAGAGATCATTCAACTCATTACATAATGTAAATGAGTCATGCATACAGTGTGTCAACTGTATATGATGCATGCTTCGAGACTGACAAAGAGTGGTGTTTGCACTTTCATTAATTTGTGAAGGGTACGGATAAATTCAGGAAATAAGAAGGAAGTAAAGTCATGTTTACGTACAGCGGGAGGAAGTGAGTACACATTTCTTTGCTCGCTGGCTGTGGTTTGCCTTTTTTTTTCACTTCTGGGTGTGCGTGGTGCCATTTCTAGATCAAATCAGACACGCACTGCACAGACCTCTCTTTCCTAAAATGTAGCTGTAGAGGTGTGAGGAAAAATAAATTCTTGGCTGTTTCATTCATTTTCAGTGCTTCTCAAGTGTGCTTTTTACTACTGATATCAGTTGGAAGGTTGATAGAGGGAGTTGTATGTTTAGTTTAATACTATCTGTCTGGATTTTCTATATTTGTTCTGTCAACAAATCACATGAAAAGACCAAAATCAACGCTTAAGTGATCACATTGAAAAGTATCCAAAGCATCATCTGTAGCTTATTCATCTGTTCCACAGAGCACCACATTTTATTACAAGAAATATGGAAACCATAGTAATAATAGTTCCAGTTGCTCCGGACAGTAATCCTTGTGAGGAGAAGCCATAGTGCATCACAAGGCAGGTGACCAACAAGGTCCTCACAAGCTGTTTAGAAATCCCGTATTTTTCACATTGAGGAAACATGTTACTGTGTGCAGCGGCGTGGCTCAGTCATGTGTTTCATGTTTGAACAACAATGGAGCTCTGTGGTTCAGACAAATAAGCTAAATGATGCGTTTGACAAACAGACTAACCTCCGAGCGTGTCGCCGGCGCTACGTTTGCACATGCGTCTTTGGATTACCGTAATTACGTCACGGTTTCTGACAGCTGAGATGTTGGACTTTACAGTGAATTTGGTGTCATTAAGGTAATTTTACCAGCATCTCTCCCAGAAGCCGCTAAATTAGTTGATTTACCATGTACCACGTGTTGTAAGAGTGTAATAATAACAGTGACAATGAAGCAAGAATAGCAGTAAAACACAAAAATGGAATTTGAGTTTAGAGTTTATTGAACAAAAACACTGCACGTGAATGTTAGATTTTGCATGTTGAATTTGAATTTGAAATCAACATAAGGATAAAAAGTCCAGGTAGAAGTTTGGAGGCTCAGGTGGTAAAGGGTTAAGATTCATTCACAGCTGGTTGTGTTGTTTTCATGAGATTTTGTTGACAATAAGAGTAATATAGAAAATCACCAAAGTTATATTTATATGTTACAGTTACATGGTGTGTGCCAGTCAAATTAATTGATCTGTTTTCAATAGGTATCCTCCTCCTAACCCCGATATCCCCTGAAGCAGCCCAGTCTGATTTCAGAGCTGCGGTATTCCAAAGGTGCAGTGGTGTTATCAGTCCGGCCCACAAACACAAACAGAGTCTGAAACACACTGACATGAAACACACAAACCATACTGTATATGCTTACACTGTCTCAGGACTGAATCAACCTTCACACACACACAACCACACAAACACACGTCTTACCTGATGCTTTTTTAAGCTGATTTTGTTTGATGTTATATTGCTAGATGAAAGCTTTTGCACCACTTTAGAGTTTGTAACACTGGGTCAATACGAGAGCTGTTTTTAAGATATGACTTCTATGTTCAAAATAAGATATATAAACTTGTGTTGCATTTCTTTTAATCTACTGTAATCTGTCAAAGTTGCACAACTGACCCAGCGACTGATGTTGTAAAAATGGGACCTTAAGACAAGAATCTTTCTGTATTCTCTCTGTCTCTGTATCTTTTTTTTCTTTCAACTATCAAACCATCTTGAGCAAATAAAGATAAGCTTCTGAAATCCTTTTGATTTGAGTCATTATTTTTCTCTTGATCAGCCCCTCCTGGTCCCAGTGTGAGTGTGACTCTTTGCCACATTCTTTCCCCTTCGTTTATCCCAACTTCTGGCATCCTCTCCTCCTCTCCTGACTGGACTTAGTTCTCTCTCTTTCCCTTTATCTCAGCTCATGCCTTTTTAGTCGAAGGCTATACCTCGCCAAAATATTATGCCTTTACACATCTCCTTTTTCTTTCTCCAAAGTATGACCTGTCCATTTCAATCACAATTTTTTCCTACAGGTCTCCTTTTAATGCTCCCTGTGCCCTGTCTGGCTCCCTCCGCTCTCCTCTGATCTCCATCCTTTTCACATCAAGCCAAGTGTCAGTCATCCATCAGACTGAGCTGTCAAGCCGCAGAGCTCCTCCCAGCCAGTTTACACCACAGTGGACTAAAGCCTGTACAGCTTTGACACATTCCTCTTCATCTTAATTCCTACTAAATCAACTAAGGAATGTGCCCCCAACTCACTGACATTGAGTTTAATACCCCCCTCCCCACACGTACACACTTTGACAATACACACTAACACACATAGATTCAAATACCTTTGGGGTTTGTAGCTCTGTGAGGTTTTGGGTACGATTCCCAGCTCAAAAAATAATTCAAACTGCAGATACTATAAATAACAGCAGAATATTTTATACATGTAGAGCTTTACCTCATCTTCTCTCCATTTTCATCATATCAGAGATGTGTTGCCAGGTTGGTTTTAGACAGGACTGACACAAACCAGAACCATACATAAGAACCATGTATAACTGCACATGGCTGACGACTCCAGTGAAGTTACTACTGAGAAAAAAGTGTTTACAATTAGTTTTTTAATTAATCTTTAAGCCAATGAGGGCTGAAAACACTGTGGTTGAAATCATAACAGGTGCAGAGCTTGTCCATCACCATCAACTGAGTAAAATCATGTGATATAGTAAAAGCTTGAACTTTGAATAATGATAGTTTTGTGAAACAGCCACACTGGATCAAAATAAAAGCTGTCAACTCTGGTCGATGTGTGTGTGGCCAAAGTACCTGACTGGGCTGTTGTGGGTGGGCCAGTCGAGGACAAAACTTGGCACTGTCACACCAGCAGTAAGATGAAGCCTTGATGCTATGCCAGTGTGAGAATAACATTTCAAACAAACACACACACACATTCACCCAGTCCTTTACCAACTTTTAATGTAGTTCACTTTATATTTGCCTCCTCTATGCTTTCACTGTCCCATAATTCATCACACAGCTCAGGTGGTGCCACTTTTCTGTGTGACATTGACACCAAAAACATTTCACTATTGAAAGCAATGTGAGTATCAGGAATGGAAAAGTCCATCCACCAACACTAAGGCCATCTGAAATAATTCTGTTTGTGCAGTGATTCAACAAAATTCACAAAAAGTTGATAGTTAGAAAAAGTTGTTAGATGTTGTTTGGGGAACATCTGTTGTTAGGGCTGATTTTAAAATGTAAATCAGTTTTATTTATTTTATTCTCATTTTATATATTTGTGAATCTTTAGTAGTCACTACAGGGCATATAAATCTTACTGCGGCTGCTCAGTCAAAAGAGCGATGTGTCACTTAACAAAACAAAGGAAGTTCAAGGCTGAAAATAGGAAAACAAAAACTTTTAGATGAGTATTTCTGGTCGTAGTGGTAGATATTTAACTATCACCACCACCACCAAACTAATCTTCTATTTAGATTAGTTTAATTTCCACATTTTTCACTTGTTATTATAAGTGAAAACATATATTTTCCAGCTGGTTGCTCATGTTCTCTGTCACACTGCTCAGCACAGAGCAGTTGTGGTCCACGAGACAACCAGAGCACCAGGGAGTGGGGCATCGGGAGGATGCATGACCCCCACAGCACCACCATTACTTCTACTCCCTTCATCCTTTTTTTTTTTTTTTTTTTTTTGCTACTGCAGCTAATTGCTATAACCCAGCTACTCCCACAGTGGAGTGCATATGGCACACAACTCTAGAGCACTTTGTTGTCCAAACAAACAAGAGATGTGGTTCAGTGCATTGGTGAGGAGGAGTAAAGGGAGGAAACCAAAAGGATGTAGAGGATAAAGACAGAGGTGGAGGAGGTGATGAACATGTAGCTTCACTGACAGGGACTATGTTATGCTTTTGTTTTCCCTTTAAGTGCTCTCCTGAGTAAAGTCCATTGAGAACCGCTGTCGTAAATGTTAAAGAATTTCTCCCACCGTGGAAACATTCTCATTTACAGGATGACCTTTTAAGCACATCCCTCCGAATTCCAAATTTTATATATAAGTGGCCAAAAATTTACAAGATAAGATGTCTGGGAGGAATTTGCTGTGTGTGTGCATGTTTGCATGTGTATTTGTTGCATCCCATAATTAGACGCAGCAACCCATGGTCTCATGAGAGGATATTTCATTTGGTGCTACATTTTTAGATTTGGCACAGTGAGTCTAGCCCCTGGGTGTGTGACCGCTGCCGCCTCCCCCACTGTCCCCTCTCCCTCATTCTCTCTCTTTTGTTTTCTGTCCTCTTGTCTCACTCTCTGTGTTCCCATAGACGCCATCTCTGCTCCACTCTATCCTCTTGACTGGGGAGATTCAAGCTAATTAAAATGCCTTCCAACCTCCATTGATTCCTCACTGCTTTTCCTCCATGATCCCCACACCCTGGTGGAAAAAAAAAAAAAAAATCAACCCCCAACCTGCTGCACTAATGACCAGCGCCTTTGATACACAGCTGTCTAGATATATTGGGTGTGGCGACCTGACTGCTCCAGAGCAAGGTTCAGCCTGGTTCGATTGCAACTCTCAGTTCAGAGGCATCTCATCTCTGCCTGGTCCCTACTTCTGCTGCTCTGATTTTCAGCTCTAATTGTGACCTTCTCGGGTCAAAGGTCACCACCCGGGCCTGGTCACAGGTGGCTGAGCAATAGTGAAGCTGATGGGATTGAAAGTTTAGGGATGAGAGGGGGTGTTGAGCCTTGGTCAGGAGGAGAAGCAGAGTCAAAAATTGGGTCAGGAGATCATCACAAGGTCCGACTCAGTTAAACAGTCTACATAGTGACGATCGAATAGCTTGACGGCCCAATTGTAACCCTACAGTGTTAGTTATGCTTAGAACTGTCTAAAAATCTAAGGTAGGAGTTATCAAAATCTAGGCTCGATGAGGAGGTTGGTTATGTACACATCAAATAGTCGGGAGACTTATAGATTCCACCCCAAATGACACACAGGACAACAGATTAAAGTTGAAATTTAAATGTATAGTTCTTATTTTTCTTTGCTTTGTCTGTTCAATATTTAGTTCAAATCACATTCATCAAAGAAAAAATAAATGAACAAATCGGCCACAGAGTATGAGATCTCAGGAAAAAATGATTAAAAAAAATAAATAAATAAAACAAAATAAATGGGTAAAGTTCGTTCGTCTAGCAACCCCTTGAATACTTAGCGTCCATGTCAAAACCCCAATGGGAGCGTTGCAGCGCTGTTGGATGAGGTGTACCAAGAAACCAAGCACCAGGGCGAATGGAGAGAAATCCAACATCAGTAGAACGAACGGCAGGGATCCAGGTCCAGAAGAAGCCTCTACAAAAACCATTCTACACAGAAATGTGCAGGGAATTAACTATAGTCCATAAAAGCATGTCCTTGTTGCTTTATATCATCATTTTATAATCTATTACATTAACAAACACAACTTAAATTTATCTGAATAAACTGGAATTACCAAAACAAAAAATACAGTAGTAAAACATTGAACGAAATGGGCATATTTACTTCAAAATTCAAATACTTCTTCTTCCAAAAATTAATAATTATACAAAACAGATAAAATAAACAAAATTGTACCTTTTGGGCAACATCCACAGTTTTTGCAGATAGCCAGACTGGTTTTTAGTTCACCCACTGTAATATAAATGTACATTTGTTGTCATGTTACTATTTTCCTTTGGCTAATGAACATAACATGCTAGGATTTTTCCACTCACCGAGTTGTTATACTGGAAATTACAAAGTAGTTCAAAGATTCTGCTTCAGTTCCAGGCATCAGTTCTTCTTCAGTTCACAGTTCTAGTAAAGTTTGACCTCGAGGATACTTTAAAGCTTCTTAATCTATTTAGTTTTTATTTTTCTCTTCAGCTATTTCACGTGTGTTTTTTCTTCTGTTTCAATGCTTTTCAAGATGACTACCAGGAAAAAAAACACGTGAAGAAGAACGTTCTACACCGCATTGCCACCTAGTGGCAAACTAGAAATTGTACTCCAATCTAGTTAAAGTGCTTGCATTAGTTGTTATATGGGAGGCAAAACTAACAGAGTTACATAAGGTTGCCCATTTTTTTAAATCCTGCACTGTTTTCTCTAGTAATATATCAAAATTATGAGCTCGTAGCTCTGCTATTGACCAGGTAATATGTATTCCTAAATATTTAAACACCTTCTTTTCTATTTTAAAGGGAAAAGCTGAGAAATCGTTCTCAATATTATTAATTGGCAACAATAAACTTTTTGTGTAGTTCAGTTTGTATCTGAGAGACAGCCAAACTTAACAAGTTTCTTAAGCAATTTTGGCACTGATTCAACAGGTTTGGAAACTGCAAATCGTCTGTGTAAAGAGACACCTTATGTGTTATGCCTCCCCTGGAGATCCCTACGATCTCATCATCTTCTCTAAGAGCTAACGGTTCAATTGCCATAATCAAAGATAAGGAGATAGACTACAGCCCTGTCTACATCCTCTGTGTAATTTAAAAAAGTCCAAAATTGTATTGTTTGTCCGTACAGCTGCAACAGGTGGGGAGTACAATATCCAGATCCGTTTTTTAAATGAGGGATCAAATTCAAATTTCTTTAAGACTGTGAAAAGGTATTGCCACTTCACGCGGTCAAATGCCTTTTCAGCATCTAACAAAATTATTATTTCTGATTTATCTGTTCCTTCTGGCATATATAAAACATTAAGTAAGCGCTACATGTTGTAAAATGACTGTCTGCCTGTTATTAAGCCAGTTTGATCAGAATCAATGATTTTTGGAATGATGGTATTAATCCTGTTGGCTAAAATCTTGGTGAGGATTTTTTCGACGCAGTTCATAAGGCTCACATTGTAGTGGGTCCTTATCTTTTTTATGCACAACTGATATTGTCAGGGATGTGGGAGGAAGCAGGACCCAAAAATGCAGATTCTCAAAACAAAAGGTCTTTAATAAAAGAAAACATAAAGCGCTGCACAAAAACGGCAGGAAAAAAATACAAAAACTAAAACAAACAAAAAGTCCAGGAGGAACAACTCAGGAAGGAGGCCCGGGGGCCAAACAAGCTCGTGCGACAGTTCATAGAAGCGACCCAAGGGTCAAGCGAGCTCAGGAAACAGTTCAAGGGGACGGCCCAAAGACTGAGTAGACCGGGGAAACAGTTCGAGGGGACGGCCCGAAGGCCGAGCAGACTGGGGAGACAACTCAGGGGGATGGCCCGAAGGCCCAGCAGACCAGGTAAACAACTCAGGTGGACGGCCTGAAGGCCGAGCAAACTGGGGAAACAGTTCAGGGGGTCGACCCGAAGGCCGAGCTGACCAGGGAAACAATTCAGGGGGCCGACCGCAAAGGAGGACATGCCGATTCACCATGCGGACCAGACGACCACCCGAAGCGACTCCGGCGGGGCGATGCACCAATGGAACACACTTTAAGGTAGCGTGGCCAAGCTGGCCACCACACCAAACAAAAGGAGTGCCGCAGAAGCACGCAGGTCCATCACCACGCAGGTCTCGATCCAAGCCGGAGAGAGAGGAAGAGGTGTGGCTACTCACCTGGATTTAAAGGCAGGCAGGTTGATTAGCGTGCCATGGTCAGAGCGCTGCGCGCCTGGCACAGTGCCACGCAGTGATAAGGAGGAGACAGCCTTCCAGCTACACTAGCTAATTTTGAAGATCATTTCCAAGGAATTGTTTGTTGAGTTTAAAAGTCTAATTGAACTGCAAGGACTGTAGTCAACAGCAAATTACTGTTGTAAAGTTATTCTACACCTGAAAGGAAGTGTTAGGAAAATTCTAATTAAAATCGCATTTCAGCTGTCAGTAAAAACGAGGAATAATTTGCCAATCAGCTGACTGTGAGACAGGTGAAATTGAACGTTCAGACTTCGAGAGTGAACTTGAGGTTTAATCTTAGCAGCCAACCAGAAAATATTAATCTTTGTGAGGAGTGTATGCATAGTGTATGCATGTTCATTAACAAAAAATGAAAGGAAGAACCAAGCAGGAAACAATCAGCAACCACACTTGCTATGATTAAAGCCTTTTTCTGAGTGTTTCAGATAACTTGAGCAGTAAAAGTTTTTCCATTGTCCCTGCCCTATCAATAGAGAAGCAAGAGTGAATGCAAATTCAACACAACCCACCCTTACTCCATGTTTAAAATGTGAGCTTAATTAGCTTCAGGAGCAGGTTTGCTGAACAAAACATAAAGAACGAGACACTGATCAAGGGAAAGGCTGTAAGATAAAGTGGTAAGAGCGTTAGGCAACCTGATTTGTCTTTAATTAAAAGTAAAAGGTTTATCGTTGCAGGCGGCAGCTGCTGGTCTCCAAAGGCCACTCCAATTACAGAGTGAGACAAAAGAAGGGAGTCCTACAAATCCATGAGTGGTCACAACTGAGATACTGAGAAAGAGGCAGAGAAGCAGTGTTGTGGCAGCATTTCTGGTACAAGAAGCACATAAACTGATTTATGTCAATGCAGTGTGTGTGTGTGTGTGTGTGTGTATGTGTTACTCCTTTTCCACCAACAAGAACCAGGTGCTAGTTCAGTGCTGGTGGTAGAGCTGGCACTTAGTTGGTTCAAATGCTGTTTTTCCTAAAAACTGGTTTGCTTTTCCATTGGCAAGGAGCTAAGTTTGAGCCAAGTTGGAGCCAAGTTGAAGCCATGTCATCGCGTTACTGGAAAACGTCAGTACGTCACTGCATATGTCGACGTTTTAGTCCTTTTCAGCCATGCCATGAAGCACTGGTTCTCCTACTCAGACCATTGCTGCTTTAATTTACTGTCCATATTTAGTCGATTTCACTACTCGCTAGCTGTTGCTTTAAAAATGGTGGTTCTGTGTTTTCACCATTGCTTGTTGGTCTCGATAACCCCACCCCTAGTCCCTGACGTAGTCATTTAGTCAGTGCTCAGCTCAGGCCCAGCAAAGAGTTGATGCCTGGTAAGCACCCGTTTTTAGCACCTGGAGCCAGTGCTTACGCAGTGGAAGTATAACAAACTGGTGTTGAGTTAGGCACTGGCTCTGAACTAGCACTGGAACCAGCTCAGTAGAAAAGGTGTGTGTCTGTGTGTGTGTGTGTGTGTGTGTGTGTGTGTGTGTGCATGCATTTGTGTGTGTGAGTTTTTCACAGATAAGTGTGTACTAACAAGTCCTGCATTTGTGAATGTGTAAGTGCCAGTTCAGCAAGGAGAATCAGGATATGTTTTTTCACTTCATGAAAATGTGTGTGTGTGTGTGTGTGTGTTGAAGAGGAAAGAGGGCGTCTCTATAATGGTCCCTCCCCAGCCCTGCCCCTTCACATAGAAGAGTATCCCGTAGCAAGACCCAAAACTGGAAACTCATTCAGTCCCTTCTGAATGGAGTGTCTTTAACATGAGAGTGGAGGACTTAACTTTCAGCAAAGAAAATATGAGAGCCCTGCATTCGGTCCTCGTCGGTGCCTTCCTCACCCTGCTACTCTGCCTCCCCAGCCCCGGTCATGGAGGTAAGTGTCACTGCAAATCACTCTGTTAGTGTTGTGGCTTCCCCCTCCTGCTCCTGTCTGTCAGAGATGCAAGGGAAAAGATCAGATCACTGTCCCTGTTTGAGGCTTCCCCTTTGCATGAATCAAAGCATGACAAGTTGATGAGTTAGTCCTTCAAACTTAAATTAAACTAACTTTAACCTGCACCAATACTATAAGAAGTTTATAATTTACTCCACATTTAATTTAATGCTTTTATGTTTTAAGTTATTCACTCTCACAGAACATAGAGTACAGTGTACAGTCATTGTAGCGAGACCTTACTTTTACTTGCATGAAACTCAATACATTTGGGAAAAGATGAGTCACATTCTGACCCTGGTCCAAAGTCTGAGACAACATCTGTCAGTTTCACATCTAATGTATTTTTTTATGCCTTTCAGCCTGTGACTGACTCAGTGTGTGAGGCATTTACCTTGAGAATGTTTGCACTAAAAAAATGTGCCAAAAGGCACGGGGTAGTGAAGCCGTAGCCCTCTGAGCTGAGGTCCCTCTGCCGGCAGCAATGAATGGCTCTTTCAGAGAGAAGTGCACAGTGGCAGGCAGCACTGCTCCTTATCCACCCAGGGAGAAGAGATGAAAGTAAGAGGGAGAGGGGGGCCAGTAAATGAGTGAGAGAGGCAGTGCGTGTAGAGGACGTGGCTGTTTGCTGGCCAAGGCCCATACAATGGTACCACAGAGTAAGAGCTACAGATATACCGTTCTCAGTTTGAAATGATGAAGCATTTCTCCATCTTAGTCTTGCTAGCTACATTTTGTGTAGGATGTCCAATCCTCTGCATGTGGATAGAAAATTAAAATCTTCAAACAGCTTAACCACCTCATCTCAGCACTAAATTGTACTTATGGCAAGTCAGCAGGTTCAGCCTTGGACTTAGAACAGATGTTGAACCCATTGTTTTTCCCCCTGTTGTCAGATCTTCAAACTCTCACAGCAAATTCCACTCCAATTAAGTAAAGGTAAACCTCTCGATAAGTCTCATTGGAAGCTAGAGTCAAAAAGTGTCTCTTGGAGAGCTGGATTCAGCTCTTCTGCACTGTGATCTGTTCACCACAAGCATGAAGAGAGTCATCTGCCCTTCTGTTTGCTCATTTATAGATAAATGCCACTGACTGGCGTGATGGTGATACCTCCGCTGAAGAGGTATCACCTGAGCCACTCTTTGCTCAGTGCAGAGCTAACTCTGCACTGAGCAAAGAGTGGGTCCTGTCTGAACGTATCCACGGTGTGTTTGCTGGCAACTGGCAGGAAGTGTTTGCATAATAGTGTGTAGTATTTTTATAGATAGATAGATAGATAGATATATTACTTATAATTACAGTTAGGGCTAACTTGGTAAATAATAGAGCAGATGTCATTTTCCATATATCTTATACCTCTAGATATAAAATTATGGCAGAATAAAACAGGAAAAGCTGTCCTCCTAGTCTTATTATCTGCTGGCACAATCTTGTGTGCCTGGCCTGTGTCAACAGCACTCACCAACTGACCAAGGCAAATTAAGTGTTTATGTTAAACAGATGTACAGGGCACTGATTAGATTCCCCCATTTCTCTTTGCAATTTTCTTAGCAATTTAAGATCCTGGTAATGAATTAATATAATTTCAACTTTAAAAGTGACATGTTTTTTTGGCATTAAAATTGGAAACTAACATGGTTCTGTACTCACTGAGAGCAGTTTTTCCCATAAAAAGATCCTCACTTTATCATGGCTGTATCTGTAATTGGACATGACATGTCCCTGTTCTCTAAAGCACCCTGCAGCTCTGCATCTCATCAGCAGCCATTAAGAGCTGCCATTTAACCACCACTTTACTGGAGTTTGGAAAAATTGGCAGTTTTGTTATTTCCAAACCATAAACTGCCCTCTGGTGCATAGATGTTGTCTGGTTGGCCTGGTAATACAGTTATCTTCCCATTTTTCTAACTAAGTTTGATGTTGTTACATAAATCTGTTTTGAAAGTTTGTGTTCCTAAGGAAGTCACGTCTACTGCCACTCTTCTCTGTTTGCCAAACAGTGTGAAAAGTTGATGAGTTTTTCCCTGCCCCATTACCAACCTCACAACGTCTTTTGTTTGTCATCTTGTTTTTACTTGTGAAAATCCATGTAAAACATTTTGGCATTTCTACAATACAAATATGAAGAGACAGATGACTCAAGTGAGGAGGAAACAAAACTCTTGCCCATCTCTGCTTGCAGAACTAATTGTGCTCTGTGGAAAATACCACCAAAATGTATGACATGAAAAAGGTAACATAGGAAAAGCACTGAGTGAATTACGATATACCTAATTGTAAATGCTTGTGAGTGTCTTAAATTGCTCAGATAACACATCATAATACAGAATATCAACTGCAAACAATATCTAATGTTTTATGCACATTTGTGAGTGTTTTAGAAACATCTTGTGGCTGAATGTGTTTGCATTTTCAATCGCGAAGCTTAACGAAGGGATTTGCATCCCAAGACTCCATATGAGCCAGCTATCTCCCTTCAAATATAATGTCACTATGGTAACAGAAAAAAAATAAAAATGGAATTTGCCTTGGCTTTGTGTGAAGTGTCAGTATACAAGGCCTCCATGTGTTCCTTGGGTGTCGGCAAGGGGAACGGTGTGACAACAAGTGTCTGCACTGAAGATTAATAAGTCCAATATTTCCCCTCACCTTTAAGTTTAACCCTTTTAAAGTGAATGTGTTGCTGGTGACAGGTTGCGCAAGGACTTTGGATTATTATAATCATGTCACAGTTTCTGAGAACTGAGACGTTGCACTTTACAGTCAATATGGTGTCATTACACATCATTTCCGCTTTCCTTGAAGCCCGCAAAGCAGCCCCTTTACGATTTACTGAATGTTATAAGAGTGTAGTAAGAGGAATGATGAGAAATATAGGAGAACAAAAACTGTCCACCTGTTCAGTGAACAAAAACCACTGCAATTGTGAATGAATAACAGATTTTGCATGTTGAATTCAAATTTGAAATCAAAATAAGCAACAAAAAAAAGTCCAGGAGAACATTTTGAGGTTCAGTGTTAAAATGTTAAATGCATGGACAGAACAGAAATGTGGCTTGTGGAATAAATCCAAACAAGAAAATCTGAGTGTTTATAAATGCAGAGCAGAATACACTGCCCCTGCTCTTCTTTTTCTCTATGTTGTCCTCTGCACTCCCCCTTTTCAAAAAAAAAAGTTAAATTAGTGGTTAGTGATTTCAGATTTGTGAGACTTGTAGCCACGTGAAATTTTACACACAATTCTAGAGATGTGGCAGATGAGCAACTCTTCTCAAGTAAGAGAAAAATTCTTCTCTCCTCCTGAAAGCATCACTGACATTGAACACTTAGTGAGTTCAAAAGCACATATCATAGTGCTCATTGTGATGCAAGGACCCTGAAAAAAACCTGTCCCTTGCCTTCAGGACATTGAATTCCACTGGCAGATGATCTTTCCCACATTGCTCTCTTTGAGGTTGCTGGCTGTCAATGGCATTCTGCTCAGATTATGTTTTAGGGCTATGATCTGCTTCGAGTGGGCAGACAGCCCACACACAGACCTCATTTAGCCCTGGGTGTGTACACAAAAGAGTTTCTGTACATAAACATAAGCCCAGATTCTGTCCCTAGGTGGAAGGTTAAAGGCCATCTCGTGGTGGCTTACTGTGTTGTTTTAACCCCATTCACGTCAATCGGATAAATTCGAAGGGGGTTTTGGTGCTGTTCAGTGAAATATGGTCTACACCAAGATTTCAAGTCTGAAAGTGGCAACTAATCGTTTTGATGATCTTGTTGCCATGCAATTTTAAATAATTCCAGGATAACAGTTTTACCTACAGCAGCAGCAGCAGCAGTGTGGGGTTATAGCTGTATGGGTGAAGGAAGAAAAATGTCAACATTTACTTCGGAGCACCACACTTTAAAAGTTAAACAAATATTTTCGGGGGGTTGAGCAGAATAACCCAAACTAGAAGACAGACACCACAAAGAATTAGTTATATAGAATTTTAAATATATTTTAGAGGCTACAGCGTATTTTAGGAAATAAAAGTATCACAACACAATAAAACCAAAAACCATTACTATGCATTAACTCAAATATGTTTCTGACATATTTCATACTCGAGGCAAATTTATGATTTTCGTTGAGAACCACAGGTAATGATGGTTTATACTCACACATGGTGTTTTCATTTCACATCTTGTCACCATATTTCATTGTTTACTTTAGTTAGGGAGGTCACATCTTGTATACGGGAACACATCAATGTGTACAATAAAGCCACCTGTATAAACACTATAAGACTTTAAGCAGCAAAACTGAATATATAAAAATATTTCTGACTTGTTAGAGTAAATGAATCTGTCTCTTTCTTAGAAATATATATATATATGTCATTGTCATTGTCTAAGGTAATTCTAAGACTGGCTCCATAATGTTGAACTCAGACTTCTGTGGGTCAGACTTTGTCCTATTTTCAGAAAAACCCTGTTTATCCTGCATAAGACCAAGGCTTCCACTGATTTTACACACAGCATTCGAGTGTAACAGTTGGCACACCCAGGTATATGGTTCTAAAAGTATGCACAGTAAGTGGTGAACAGTATTTTTGACTTTAGTGGATGTCTTGAATGGCCAAGTCAGGGTATCACTAAGTGTCAGCTCAGCAGGATTTACACTTACACATTTGCACATTTCAATGCAGTTCGTCCAACAATTGATAAAATCATTCAGATTACAACAAAGTGATAGCAAGCATCCCCAGTGACACAGTGAAAGTGTCTGAATGAAGTCTTATTAAGTTACTGTCATTGGCACGATTATGATAATTTTTGAGGAAAATGGAACATCAAGATATGGATTAAAACAGGATTAATGCTGATTAGCAGACATAATTAATAGTAATATAAAGATCATACATAAAAAAAGCAGAAGTGCTGCAAAAAAAAACATAAAAATAGATACTGGAAATAGTATAATGCTAGGATACCTGTAGGACCACAATGGAGCTAGGACCTGAAGTGGAATATTTATAATCAAAGCATGCTATGACCCTGAGAAAGACAGGCTCATATTGTTACCCCACTGCACCAACTGAACTGAGTGTTTGTTTTTTATAAGAGCTATTGGGGAGTTTAGTGCCCAAAATGAAAACTCCCGAGAAAACTCATCACTGCAAAACTGCCAAGTTTTCAATAAGCAGGAATTATGCATGACCAGATGTCTCGATACGAGCGGCCTCTATGGGTTTGTCTTTTTTTTCCTTTTTTTAGAGAGTGAATAGTCTGTTTTATCATTTGAATGAGGCGAGACCCATTTTGTTGTGGTTTCCATTGTTTCGGTTATCTATTGGAAATAAATTTAAAAGAAAAAGGAATGACAAAAATGTCTCCTCAATGTCTTGCTTTTTTTGGAATTGTTAATTCAATTCAATTCGCCCCCAAAGATCAGCTCGCAAGATCTTCGCTTCTTGTTTATCGTGAATGTTATCAAGCTGTATTATTAGGAAATGTTGTTATCTGACATGATCATATAAGTTAATGTGTATATTCGATTTAGGAACAATGGTTGCTTTGTTGAACACTCAACACATGAACCTCACGTGGCCTGATCAGTGGAATGGAAGACTGATGTACCCAATGAGGGTAAAAAGAAAAAAAAAGGCATCCTAAGGCACTGGCAAAGCTTCATGAATCATGGGAAATGTTTCCAGTGTTGGGCTGATTCATCTGAGACGTGTTAGGAAAACCCTGAGTTTTCCACTCTAACATCTGGAGTTGGCTTGGTCAGTCAGGAGAAGGCCAGAGCTGGAGAGCTTTAATCAAATTGTCCCTCAGCTTCTCTTACCTAATATAGGCAAAACAACAGTGGTGAAAGAATGTCAGCAAGCCGGCAAGTTTTGAGGAATTCATAGTGTTAGATCTCGTTGTTCACTGTTGAAACAGATGGGGAAAAACGGATATGATGTCAGATGTGATTTTGTTTAACTTCTGGAAACTTAGATCTTTTTAGTTGTGTTTAGTTGTGTGTACAGCCAGTGACACACAAGAACCTTAAAATTAATTTGTTGTGTGTTGCATTTTGCATGTGTGCATTTTTATTGTAGTACAGGGTCTGTTCCCACTATCCCTTAGAGACTTAGGCCTGCTATTTTTACAAGAGCAGCAGTGATAGCTCACACATGAATGTGACTCACTTTTTTAAATATAGAGAAATCCACTGTGAGTGCAGGGACTCCCTCCAGCCCAGAGGCTGCATGACTCATAAGCACAAGGCCACAGTGGTTAATCATGAGACATCAGACTCCAGACTAGTTTTCGTGCTTCTAACTAATTTTCAACTCTGAGATCTTATTAGCCTTTGCTACAAGTCCATGAGATTGAGCTGTAGCCAAAAGGTGCTATGACATTGGAAGCAGGTGCAAATCAGATATTTCTATTTTGCACATTTGCTTACAAAAAGCATCCTGGCAAAGTTTCTGGCAAACACCTGACAAATAGCTTCAAAAAAAATCGTGACATAATTGCTTGTATTTTCCCATGGATGATTTTCAGTGATGTAAAACAAATACGATCAGCCCTTTTTGAGCCATGTAGCGCATCTCCTACTATCATTTCCACAACATGGCAGCGGGAGGCTGCAGTTAGGAGGGCCACTTTTCACAGCACGCATGAAGGCAAATCATCACCAGCTCCCGCCTTTTGAAAATCTTCATCAACACCACTGAGAGTCCACAGAGTACACAGAGTAAGAGCAATTTGAAGCCAGACGCCCTCATTGCAGTCTGGGTTCAGACAGAATCAAGGGGGCTGGGGATTGCACCAGACCCAGGATCCGACAGATGAAATTCTGGAATAGTGTGCAGACGATAAAAATAGCTAGGCCAACAGTAGAGCATGCTGCTTCACATGAGGTTGACGAAAGACGGACGGGAGATATGTGGTGTGTGTGTGTGTGTGTGTGTGTGTGTGTGTGTGTGGTGTGTGTGTCTGTGTGTGTGTGTGTGTGTGTGTGTGTGTGTGTGTGTGTGTGTGTATTCTTTGTGGCTTTCTTAGACCTCGGACAACTCCATCCTGTCCTTCAGCATCTGTTGTAAATCAGAACGCATCTTCTGTCTAATGGTTTTGTAGGAGAA
>OOFC01050322.1:0-40483 GCA_900323345.1 Pseudochromis fuscus | reverse complement strand
GGGGGGGAGGGGGGGCAGGATGACCGACCAACACAATGACAGACACATGCACTACTGCGTGCCTCATAGGGATGTGCAGTGTGTGTGTATGTGTGTGTCAGTGTGTCTTGTGTCTATATCTTTGTAACTCTTTACCTGGACCAGAGGAGACAGAACCATTTGTCTTTTGGACACAGCAGCCTATGTGTGCAATGAAACCCGATGGAATCGGCAGAATAGAGCAAATTAACAAAACATGCCCATGTACCGGACAGACAGTGTGGCGCGATGAAAAAGCAACAAACAGGGGTGAGAAAGACAAAGAGAGAGGAGAGAAAGAGAAGAGGGGAGAAGAAGGGGACAATTAATGACACACAAAAGTGAAACTGGGGGTTGTCCATTAAACTTTAAACCTAAAACGGATGTCTTAAAGTGAGTACTGAGAGTAAATCTTCGCATGAATAGCCCCCACACAGCTGAACATCAAGTTTTACGACCGCAGCCACAAACACGACAGTTATCTGTGACTGTGGTTGTAAGGGTTTATGATTTGAACCAGCAGAGGTGACTCTCGCCTGCTCCAGAGATACTCACTGCGTCAGCCTCTGCCTTCTCCCGTGACGCTCGCCCACCAGCCACCACAGACTCCATCACAGCCACCCAGCGCTGTTTATCTGGGAAACTGGGAGCCATGAAGTAAATAGACTGACCAGGCCAGCAAGGAGCGTGACAACGGGACTCCAGCTTCAGGACGTAGGGAACATCTGACACACAGGGAAGATGAGGTAAGGCATGGATTGCTGCTTATTGCTGTCTTATTTAAATGATTTCATATTTTAAAGACTGCAACAGAGAAGTGACAGAGAAGAGAGATTTTTTTCTTAGTGTGCGTCTTAATGTTAGGAAGGTGACTGCACCATTTAGAGACAAAGAAACTTTCTACCTGACTTGGCGGTGTTTGGTAGCTCAGATGCTCCAACTGCTCCGTGAACCACCACCTCCCCATCTGACAGACACAGGTCAAACTCCTCCAGTGGCTTCACAGAGTCTGAGTAATGCACACAAACAAAAACATCAGTGGCCTCGTGGGAGTATTTAACAACTGTGGTAGGTCGTTGAATGCTGAGTTTCTAATAATTATCCAGACAGATAAAAATGTCACCTTCTCTGGGCTCTATCTCATAGATGGAAACTTTAGTCCCATCCAGGACGACGTATTTTCTCTCCCAGCCTTGGCCTCGTTTACCATTCCTGCAAACACACAAAGCAACTACATTACTGTGAAGCATAGATGATGAATGGGATCTGTATTTTTCCAGGAAACTCTACAAATGCTCATGTTTAAGCTGGTTTGAGTGTCAAATGGTTGACACTCAACTGGAACATCAGTCTACCTGTGGGAGGGAATAGCACAGAGAAACTATGTTGGTTAAAACACAGAAATTAATAATTGTGAATGACAGGACAGATGTACATTAAGTGTCTTTATAGGGTCCCCCCAGAACAACTTAAGTGCTTTGTAATGCTCATTACCTCCACCAAGAGGGTTATGTTTCTGTCTGTGTTTGATTGCTTGCTTGTTTATTAACAACATTACACTGAACAGATCTTTGTAAATTTTGTTTTGAGATATGGTATTACCCAAACAACAAATTATTACAAGATCAGAGGTAAGATCAGAGGATGGGATCCTGTCTGAAAATAATCCCAAAAGCCCAGAAAATCCCTCTCTGTTCTAATAGGCGAATGTTTTATCAAGAAAAATGAGGCCACTGTGGAAGTGAAAAAAACCAAAACAAAACACAATACATAAAGGCTTCAAAAAGAGGAAGAGGTCTGATCTACAGGTCTGGTTTCCAATGAGACTGCCATGTAAGTCGAGTCTCCTACACATTGGGGAGTGACCTCGGATTCAAGGGTTAGACCTGCCTCCTCTCTCCTTCCTTCATATCCATATATGGTCACTTCTGGCTCCAAACATTTCTCCACCTGTTCAGCAAGGTTTTTCCTTTAATTGTCCCCCATCTGTATGTTGTCACCTGCGCAATGTGCCACCCAGTGTCTGGATGCAATTCTCCTATATATACCAAAGCAATGTTTAAATAAGAAACAAACAAAAACAAAACACAAAAAAAACTGTTGTCATCGTGTCCTGGTGTCCACAGCTAACCTTGGCTGTTTCATCCAACCCTCCAGGTGCATGTGTCCGCCGGCCTCTTTGAGCTGCTGAGCTGGAGAGCTGCCTTTGTCTCGAATCAGACCCTCAGGCAGGTGCAGGGAGCAGTCACTGGACATGCCACACGTGGCTGGAAGGCAGGGGGAGCATTTTGGGTGGCACAAAGCGTGACATTCTGAGGAGAAAGGACACTGTTAAACAGAGAGCAAAACAACAACAGGCTCTGGTTCCTGCCCCCCGCGCTTTGCAACATCATCAGCTGCAAGAGGGAGGAGGACATCTCAGCTAAGACGAACAGGAAGAGTATAAAAGAAGTGTATAAAAATTCAAATTAATGCTAACATTATAAGTTGAAGGACAGTAGGTATTTTACTGCAACTACTTTAACATTTATGGGCTGATTATGAGATAACAGATTTTATTTGTATTTTTTTTTCCAAAACACAAACATGTAATGCTATAAAAAGGTTAGACAGAGGGGTTGGTTGCTCTTATGTCCTAAAAATACTTTGATTTATCATCTATGTGACAGTTTTTATTGTATAACAGAAAAATTTTAATTTTCTTCTTACTAATGAGGCAAAACACTTAAATAGTGTTCCCAGTGCACATGAAGGTAGTATGAATAACGGGTCTGTCCTTGTGAACACATCTGTAACTCACCAAGACAGGTGGCTGCTTGGCGACCAAAGTGCACGGTATCCAGGCACACTGTACACTTGGCAGCTCTCATGTTGAGTCCCACTGTGAAGCGGTGAGCGGTGTTGTGGTGCACCACCCTCTCTCTCTCCCTCTCTCTGTCTCTCTGACTGTCCTTCAAACGACGGCTATACTCTGAATACAGTCAGGGAACACAGTGAGGGCAGGCAGCTCCGGTATGTCTTACTCTGTCAGGCACATCCATCACTTTAAAACCTCGGCGCATCATGCCATACCATCTATGAAACCAGTTTAACCAAAAAAAAAAAAAGAGAGAAATCTCCAAATGAACTGTAAGATGTTTGGGAAAATGCATGTGCAAGTAAACTCTGAAGACAAAAATGCTTGAAAAAGAATATTGATTTAATCAATCCCTTTGCTTGTGCCCACTCACTGCTGCATTTTAAAGGCATCATCCAGTCAATATTAAGTCTCTCCACTGTGGATCTTCTTACTGTTGTTTGCAAGTGCACTAAAGATGCACTGCTCTAAAAATTTTAGGGCTGACAACAGCAACAGCAACTGATAATTATCTGCTTGTGTAGCCAACAGTGCTAGAATAACTAATAATAACAATCCTACAAATGTAAACAAGCAACGAGGAACACAAACATAGATATTTCATATTCAAATCTAACACTCACACCTAGGGAGCCTTCACCATCCCAGAAACCTGTTTCTAATAACTTTAGATTATCATGTCAAGTAAATAATGTCAGATTTTCTGTTGGTACCTCCACCAGAGAGGTTTTATTTTGCATTGGTTAGTTTGTATGTTAGCAACATGAAAAACTGCTCAACATATCTGACATTACTTCTTACATTAAAATTTGGGAACGATCAGAAGATAGGATCCTGTCCAAAATCATGGGTTAATATTTTAATAAGATAGTGTCTGACATTTCACTATCAGCGGGCAGTGGTGTTCAGTCTATAGCTGGATTATGCCTGAAATAACTTTGTGGCTGTTTGATATTTTATTTCATTTTTACCTGCCAGTTTTCTCAATGACTTGCATAACAAACACCATTCAAAAAGGCTAATTGGTGATATACAGCTATGTTAAAACACTTACAAAACTTCAAATAGCAAAAAAAAATAATACAGCCTAATTAGTTGTTGACCACAGGGAGCACTGTCATCACCAACAGAGTAAAGTTTACAGCTTGTTTCTTTCCCTGGGTCTTTCTGTAGTTGTCTGCTCTGAATATGTGTGTGTGTGTGTGTGTGTGTGTGTGTGGGAGGAGGGGTCAGCCTCCTCAGCATCACCCTCATGTAAAGCGGCAGCAACACAAAAGGGAGAAAAAGACAGAGGCAAAATCACCTCTCACACTCTGCAGCTAAACTCTGCATTGTTTCGTGTACTATCGAAACAATCACAATAATTTTATTTTGTTACTTACTGGCAAATAGCTTGTCACAGTTAGTGTACAAATCTACAGAGTGAACACCACAGCTGTGTCTATACAACATGGACTTGTCAACATAAGTTACATATGTACCATGTTAACCTTGTAACACCTTAACATAAAAATCTGCTTGTGGATAATCATCCAAACCTGTTTCTGAGAAAAACATATTTGTATTGCCTTAAATACACAGCATGTAATCACAACAATTACATTTTGGTGCTCTCACACATTTCTTACTTTGTTCTAATTGTTTTGTAATTATGTTTCATTTGAATTCTTTTTTCTGTTTCTGTCTTTCTGTTGCTGTCACAATCACCAATAGGAATCATTCTGTCTCAACCTAGCTGCTGTAAACTTCACTCTTTTGTGAGAAGAAATAAGATGACTGGATAACACCTTTAGTTCAGAGTGTGGGTTCAAATGGTCACGCGGTGTTTTGATCATGGCAGAGTTTATCATACAGAACTACACATTATACACAGAGGTCTGTGTATGATGTGACGTTCAGGTGGGATTGCACAGGGTTAAAGGACAGAGCAGGGTTCTGCAAATCAGATTGACTAAGCTTCAGCAACCAAGATAAAATGCTTCAGATTTCTAAAGCTATGCACTGAACATTGTCAGCCTCACCTGACAAACCTGGTGGGATCTGTCATTTTATAGAAGTGCAGAGCTTTTAAAATCTGGCCTTTCAAGGATGTAGATGTGGCAAAAGGAGAAGAGAGATAAGAGACCAAACTGCAGAAACTATGAGTTTGGACGACTTACTTTCAAAAGTGACCCTCCTTCTCTCTGAAAGGTGTGTGAAAAAAAGGATAGTAAGAGCTTTGTAAATTAACCTTTAAAAGTGAGATAGTATGAGTGCATGTGTGTGCATGTAGGTAAGAAGCTGAATGTAAGCCTTCACGTGTGTCCAGTGGAGATATATTAAAAAAAAGTTGTTCTACTGTAAAGATCATTCTTCACTCACCCTCGGGTGTTGGAGTGTCCTTCCTGCGTCCAGAGTTGGAGGGTGCCAGGCTGGTCGGGCCCTGCTGGTGCTCAGGAGACTTCACCATTGAAGACATAATTATCTGCTGCCGTGCTGTGGCTGGGTTTGTAGAGCTGCTATGATCCTTATACTGGAGCGCTGGGTTTGAAAACATTTATTAAATGAACTTTAATGATTTTCTTATTCATGCATACAATAAGTTCTGAGCATTTCACATCTTTTAACACGTTGTAAAATTATTTCTATTGTTGGAACAAGTGATGTAAGTGGCATACTATTGTTCAACGTCCTAGTTTTTACAGATACTGTGTTGATGAAACACAAATGCATTGATAAAACGATTCCATTCCACAACATGCGGCTTTGACTTTTAAAGCTGTAGACTACATACTGTAGATCACAGAATGTATGTGAATTGCAGTAGAGCGGTCTCACCCTCCTCTCTCAGAGATCGTAGCTCTGCCCTCATTTTCTGCAGAGCGTCTTCCAGCTCGGTGCAACGAGCGCGCTCCTTGTCCAGAGCTGCCTTCATGTCGCTGTACTGCAGAGGTACCGGCTGGATGGCGGGCACGGGGGAAACCTGGCCTTGACTCTGATTCTGACCCTGGGCCTGGGCCTGGGCAGCCATGGCAGCCAACAGGTCCTCCCGACGACGCCCAAACAGACCCTGAGCGGCACACAAGCAAACACAAACAGAGATAAACACATAACCCAGAAATGAAAAGCTGGTCAATTTTAATTAGAACTGAAGAAGCCTATTTGTTTAAAGGTAACGATTTCTCAAGAATTAAGGATGAATATGACCTGGATGACTAGGAATCTTGGTAGCATTGAATATTATTCAATTTTTTGGTAAATTTGGAAATCTCACTTAGTTTACTCAGTATGATGTAATAGGAAAAAAATAATTATCTCCCTTCTCTTTCAACTCTTTCACAGTCTTTGCATCAAAAGCCAAAACTTTTAAAAAGGAACAAATTCAATTGTCCTTCAATGGTCTTCAAAAAATTGCAGCCCAGAGTGGGAACAACAGATTACAAATTCATGTAGGTCAATATATAATCCCATCTGACCTTTTTCTTCTTCGAGCCTCCATGGGCCTGGGACTGGAGGAAGTCTATGAGTTTGGTCTGCTGGGTGATGGTCCCCTCCATTTTCACCTTCTCATGAGAGTATACAGCCTGCAGGTGGAGCTAAGTGAACATCACTACTGCCATGAATTTCTCCTCAAGTACTTCAGTTCACACAGAGAGGGTGACAGAGAGACAGAAAGAAGGGTGGGGGGATGTATGCCATGGGGTAAAACACAGTGTGTGCACAGGGGGGTTATATACGCATTTATGTGGCTCAGAACAATGGGGAAGAAACGAGACTGAAAATGACACAAAGATTCGCTCCTAGTCCAGCAAGTAGCACATGTGCCTGCTGTGAGTGGGAACTCAAACATCTTCTAATCTCTGTGTATGTGTTTTTACTTTTTCTTTTATACATTAGCAGGTGTGTGTGTGGGTGTGTTGTGTGTGTGGGTGTGTGTATAGGTATGTGTGTGTAGCAGCACCTGGATGTTTTCCAGCTGGTATTCCAAGTCAGTCCTCTCAGTTTTCAGCAGGTCGGTCTGGTCCAAAGCGTCCTGCAGCCCCTGGGTCAGACGGAATATGTGGGTCTTCTGTGCATCCATCTGCTGCTGCAGTTTCTCTTGCTGTGGACGAGAAGCAGCTGTTACATCACATACTGTCTGGATGCTGTGACTTTGCCACTTGTGCTTCTTACGATTCATTGCTACCAATGATAGCACCAGTCAAACCTCTGCTGCTAATGTAACTTTAGAAACAAAACATCAGGTTTATTTTTATACTCTGGTAATTCATTTTGCAGCAGAGGTATAAATCATTAAGTTAAAACATGAAGACATAGTAATAAGCACAAGAAGCATCTAAACACTGCACCTCTTCCAGCAGTCTCTGCTTCAGATCCCTCTCACTCTCCAGCTTTTGCTGCAAACTGCGGGCATTCATCTCCAGCATGGCATGCTTCTTCTCCAGGTCATTCAACTGAGGAATGAAAGCAGGAAGAGTCTGATGTGACATCTGCTCACCAGACAAAAGTAAAATACTTTATTCAACAGCACGGAAATGCTTACGGTGTCTGCAAGGCTCTCAGCTTTGAGTTTCTGGTCTTTGAGGGCCTGCTGCAGGGCCAGGATCTCAGATTTGTGCTCCTTAACTGCCTGCTCCACAGCCTGGCGGGACTCAGAGCTGCGTTGCTCTGCACGAAGCCTGGAGCAAACAGAAAACCTTTGTTTACACTTTTCGTTAGAGGCTGGAAATGCACACTCCTCAAGTTCATCTATTAAGCTTCTACTGGCTTTCTGTAACCATCCATCCATCTTCATCCGGGAGCAGGAAGGGATCCCAGCTGGCATTTGGACACCAGTCCATTGCGGGGATGACACAGAACCAGACAACCATCCACGCTCACACTCACACCTACTGCTAAATTCGAATTATCATCAATTAACCTAACAAGCATGTCTTTGGACTGTTGGAGGAAGACAGAGTACCCAGAGAAAACCCACGCAGGATCAGGGAGAACATGCAAACTCCACACATCTTTGTACTCATATGTGTGGTTATTACTTGAATCAAATGAAGTCAGTTTAATGTATCAGTGTGTGTAAATGATGAATTCAAGCTAAGGCTCGGGGTTAGGGTTAAAGATAAACACACCAGTAAAAACACTAATAGTCTTTTATTATGCTTTTAGTGAACCCAATTTTCATCAGTCCTGCCTACATCAACTCTGAAAGTAATTTAATAAATTTCCGAGAATACCTTTTGACAAACCCTAGAGAATGTACCCAAACCTGTTGCATTCAGTGTGTGTAGGTGTAGGGAGCCTGATCCAACATTGATAGCAGCAGAAAGATTTAGAGCAAAAACATTTTGTCAAAAAAAGCAACTCATACGCCTTTCTTAAAATATAACATATCTTGCGGCTAAATTACATCACTGGACTATTGCACTGCACGCTATAAATACAGAAACTAATCTCTCTTTGAAGCCACTTAGTCAATTATAGGTGCAATAAAAATATGTCATTGTGCTGTAACCCTGTCTATGTTTGAAAACGCGCAACACAAAATGGACTGAGGTGAACTGTATGCCTATTTAAAAGGCAATTTTGTAACTATTGTCCAGCCAATCATGAGTGAGTGCTGGTGACCTGTTCTGTTTCTCAGTGTCCAGCAGTCTCTGGATCTCCCTGGTCCTCCTCTCAGCTTGGTTCTTCTCCTCCTCCAGTGTTGCCCTCCAGGCCTCCCATTGCCTCTCCTTCTCCAGCAGCTCATCATTCAGGGTCTCCAGCTCCAAAACCTGTTCCTCCAGCATGGTGCATGTGGTCTTCAGTGTTTCAAGATTCTGGTACAATACGGGATTTAGATGAGTAATTACATCTTTTATTCAATGCCCATGTCTGCATATCACACATAGAGGTCAATCAGTAGCACCACGCCTAAAATAAATGACAATATGAGACACGGGGGCCCATGGGGAGCACTGATGGCTGTATAAACAAACCACGTGGAGTGTGAAAATTACCATGTAAATGACTATTTGTACCTAACTTTTCATAATAACCTCAATACTGCAATTTAAAAAGTTGCCAGCATCAGTATTCCTACAGAGGTATTTACATGACAAGTTTGGATACAGAACATTTTTCTGTGCGTTTCACGAGGCCTACACAAAGCACAGTGTTTCATGTCTTACAACGCACTGCTTTAGACAAAACACTGCGAGACAAATATAGCCTCTGCCGGTGCTGCAGCAACACCACGGCCCTCTGAAGTCCAACGCTTCCACAGCTGACACGACCTGGGAGTGATGGGGATGACACATCCCTCCCACACACCACCCCATCCCTCGTCTATGACTTCCATCGCTGGTTACACAACCAGCAGGACTGAGAGCGCAACTGGACACCCACACACATATCCTCCCACAGGGGCAGTGCACACAGCACACAGCCTCCTCTCCCTCTCTCTTCCTCGCTGCATCCAGAATACTACACATAACAATACTGAAACAATCCCAGAGTTTCTGCTGCCTGATTTACACTTAACACTGTCAGAGCTGGGAGAGATGTCTAGGTCAGCTGTCACAGGTGCTGCTGAGATATCACATCATGTAAGTAAGTGAAAACCAGGTTTCTGGCTGTGAGTGGGAAGTGGGCAGGGTGAAGTAACCTGAACCAGAAGAAGGAATGCAGCTGTCTTAGAAAACAGAAAATGGTTTTCTTTCAAATATCAACTAATCACAGCTGATATTTTGTGGCAATGTGAAGCAAAACTTTGACAACAATTACACTATAGCAGTGACATGATGTCTGAGAGGGAAGTATTGTGACTGACATCCAACACCTCAGTTGTAGGTTCTGTTTTTCTTTCTCTCTTGGCTGCTTCTTGTTGTTCTTCTGTTTTTTCAGACTTGTGTACTTGTAGTGTTTCAGTCTGCTTACTAGTTTTTTCTACTTGACCTTTGCCTGTATGTGTTTTTTGCCTGCCTGCACTTCTCTGACTGCCTGTAACTGACCCTGTCTGGTCTAAGTAAAGAACTGTTGGATTTTACCTGCTTGTTCTATGAGTGAGGCTACTCAGATCAAACTGTGTCAGTAATGGTTCACAAACTGCTCTCAAATATAAATAAATCTGATGAATTATAATGCAATTCATTACAATACTATTAGAAACAACCTGGCCTCATGAACATTATCCTGTATTTGTTCTTGCATTAAACAATAAGCCAAGTCTGTTCTTACCTACTCAAGCATCTCGATTTTTAAAAATTTGTTCTGAAATTGGTTGGCCAATTTTCCTTTTTTATAAGGAAACCCCAACAAACCATTTTAAGGGACTTAACTGCTGTGGGTGAACCATAAACTAATAAAAACTGGAAATTAACAACTAAAGTTAAACTCAGACAAAAGTAGGAAGAGGAAAGGAAAATATAACCTAGGTGCAACAGGAAAAAAAAATCTGGAGACATTTGAATTGTGTATTTAATAAGTAAATATAGTGTTTAAATGCAAGTTTGTTTAGTGTGGCTAGTTCCATTGATCTTGACCCAGGAACAAGCAGGAAGAACCAAGTATTACTGGATGCCACAAAAGGTTTTGACCCAAACTGAAGATCAAATCTGTGCTGATGCACGTTCATGCATGAGGCTCATAGTTCTACGTTGTAGCAGCCATATGCTAAGGGCCACAAGGTACTCTTCAGGTACTCCACAAGTTACCAGAAAAGTAAAATTAAGCTAAATACATGGTCCATCATACTTGGAATTTGACAATGTCACTGGCTCATAATCGACTTTAATAAGAGGCCAGTATTAAAAACTGTTCTATCAACAACTCAATACAACCTATCACATTTGGGTACCTAAGAATTGCCACGGCACATGACATTTTTTTTTTTAGACTGAAGAAAACTCACATGAACATCTAATACATTTCCAAGGCCCTCATGAAAACCCTTCATCATCACAACTAAAGACTAAACCTCAACACTGGCTTACATCTATTTCTAACTTTAAACTTAAAACAGGTCTTAACCCTCAAGCAGTGATTTGACATTGTCGTGGCTGGTTGAAATGTTCTCAGAAATGTCCTCAATATAACAAAGCAATCACATATCTGCCCATAACCCTAACGTGATACCTGTTTCTGGTTGTTAAGGTGCATCTCACGGTCGGCCACCTCCCGTCGAAGTCGGTCCACATCCTGGCTGAGATGCAGTCGATCTTCTCTCTCATCAGAAGCTTCATCCAGCTGCTTGGACAAATAAAAGTTCTGACGGTTCAGCTCGGCATTCTCCTGAGTCAGCGTGGTCAGCTGCTCCTCCAGGTCTGTGATCACCTGCAGAGTATTCAGAGCAACCACACTGCACATTTAAAACCATACACAGTACCCACTCTGCACCCAAAATATATCAAGTTTTTAAAAACAAATAAAAATTAAAAAAATCGGGGGCTCTATAGCTGTGAATATGAGAATAAGAACTACTTTACATGTACTGTTATCACAACAGCATTTGAACCTGCTGTGTTCCTTTCAGTTATTACAGATGTGCTACCAACACACCACAGGAGTTCAGCGACACAGTAGCTTTAGTACTATTCTCAGCCATGTCAACTCACTGCACACACACAACAAGCTGCATGTAGTTAATGTTACATCCATTATAAACAGCAGTGTCACAGAATCATAACAATAAAGCAGTGCCAAGGCTGCAGCCACATCACAGCAACATCATCCAGTGATCACAGCTACAGTCTGTCTCAATCAGCCTCAGCAGTCTGTGAGAGAGCTGGGTCAACTACCTCCTCTAGTGCCTGAGAAATCACAGCTTCAGGAGCAGCCAATCCTCCTCTGGCAATGACCAGCAGTACTCTACACGAGTTTGGTTCTGTGCAAGGTTTCTAAGCCTTAACACAAATGCCATATAAGCTCTGTAATTCCTTTTGTATAGCTGAGTATATACAGTGAACACAACTGGAACATCTATTTTATAGCTGACACACAAGAAAAAGTCTTTCTGACATTGTGCATATATGTTCATATTATTGCTCCTCCGCACAAAAACTTGACCTAACACCCCACACAGTCTAAACTCTGTTGCTGCATTATTACATGATGCACATATCTGGGTTAGTGATGTAATGCAGTAATCATTTTGGCATGGTATCTAGGCTACTTGTTTAACCCAGGCAGCGTTCGGAGCAAGGAGCAGGCTAATCATTTCATCAGCATCAGTCTGTTCCCTTAATCAGCCATGACTACTGTGCACACTGTAGGGAAATGAGGGTTAGAGGCTGATGAGGCTGCCTGTCAAGCCCCCCCCCATTCTCAGCTCTTATGGGAACATGTGTACTACGCAGGACTTCAAGGTGGCAGGAGAGAAGAGGCAAAGCTTTTAAGTACATAAATTAGCTGTCTGTTCTGTACTGACTCAGTGCTTCTGCTCCCTTGAGGCAGGGGACTGACAGCAGCAACTAAATTTTTAAGGCGGGGCAAGAAGTCAGCAGTGGAATGGATGCAGTGGTGGTCTGGCAAGCCTCTATATTTACTCTAATCATCTGTCAGCCCCATCTATAGAAGAAGTACAGTCATATCTAGAGCTTTACATCGTCAACAGTGCTGAAAAGCAGGTGTCTGACTATACTGAGGATATGAATATATTTCTTTTGAAAGGAAACCACTTTTAATAACATTCTTGCTACCTATATATAGGTGACTGATGCGTTAAACTGTAATATATGGATATAGTTAACTTGCTAAGCTGTAACACTTAAACATTTTATACTAATAGATCAAATAACCAGATGGAAGTATACTGTGCCTAATCCAGTTTAACAGCAGGTCTCATTGAGTTAAATGTTTAGTCCCACAAATTACACTGTCATATTTCTCTCTACCAGGGACATTACGTTTGTTTGTCTGTCTGTCTGTTAGCAACATGAATTGTTGACACAAATTATGAAATTTTGAGCTAAATGAGGATGAGGTTGTGTCTGAAAGAAAGTCCTAAAATCTGATAAAATCCCTGTTTCTTATAATGGGTGAATGTTTTAACAAGACACTGTTGTTGTTTCACGACAAGAGGGAAACAATGTTCAGCCTGTAGCATCAGAAAAGCTGGATTATTCCCCAGCAGAGGCTCTGGCTCTCTGAGCAGTTTTTGTCAGTCTTCTAAAGATAAGTGAGAAGAGTAAAAACCTCAAAGCACCTCTGTCAAGCTCCATCATCAACACACTGACAAAACAACACAACTACTTCAGTTGATTTTTCCAAGTAAAAACACATTCACAGATCAGGCTAACAGTCCCACTACTGGCACTTACAGGCTACAATGCTTTCATAACACAATATACGCCCCTTAATACAAAACAGTTGGACACAACAAAGAACATACTGTAAGTATTTCCACAGTCTCGCTAAGTGAGACCATGTGGTCAGTCAGTTTCATTATGGTCAGAAGATAACACAAGAGAAAAGTGTATATTCCACATGGAAGGATTTGACCATTTGAGGGGTGACAGTGTGCTCTGAGATTGGCCCTTTAGATCAGCAGGTCCACTGGTTCAAATTTGAAAAAAAAAACAACAAAACAGAACAAACCCTGCCTGATGGAAATACTTCGATAAAGCACCAAAACAGATAAGAGATGAAAAAAGTCATTAAGAATCATTCTCATTAAATGTAATGACACTTGGCCTTCAGTTTTCAAGATATCCTGCTCTGCTGCAAAATGTTCAACACACAGTCTAATAGACAAACAGTTGGACAGACATTGCGAGTCCTAGCAGGGCGAAAAATAGAGTGGCATTTCAAGCTCTGCATGTTGCAGAATTTGGCTGTGTTTGCCTGAACACTGGCCAGCTGAATCTATGGACGCTGCTTTCTGAACAGTTTGCGAGTGGGAGGATCTCAAAAGTAGGGCAATGGGATAAAGGAAGACTATGATGGTCTTGGTATTTATTCACGGTATATAAACTTGAAGACCTTCAAATCCCTTAAATCTGACAAGATCATTTCTCAGGGTTAGTGGGACACCATGGCTTCACCTTCATGTGTTGTCTAACAATGACGTAAATATCTCTGCTGACATGGAGAAGAAAACAAATTGCCTACTTCAGTCACTATGTCAGATAACTAAACCATAGAGTTTCCAGGTAATGTTAAATACATGACACCATGAAGCACTGAAAGCCAAAGAAATCCCAGAATGTGAAGTTACCAGACTGCAATGATCACTGGATAGAGGCTATTATGTTCCTGAACTGTTCCAGCAGGGCTAGTTGCTGTAATGGTAGCTCACTTAGTTTCTGTTCACAGTGGCATCATGGAAACAAACAATTCACTTCAGTGTTCATCAACCACTCTTTGCACAGCAATGGTGACTTTGGCCATAGACACTGTGTTTTGGTAAACAGTAGAAAGAGTGTGGAACCACACCCATACTTTATTATGTAAATTTATGCAATTAATATTGTATCTCCTCAAAAGGAGCCATGACAAGTGTGATGAAATGAGGAGAGGGGGAGGAGCGAGGGTCAAATGTTTATCGGAGAATGTCAGAAACACATATGTGCTGAAACGTGGCTACTTTAAGTTATGTGTGATGATTCAGCTGGTGTTCACAGCCAGGAGAGCTGTCTATTCCTGGAAAGACTGAAAAAGCAAAAAAAAAAAAAAAGAGGAGTGAGCAGCTTACCGCACAGCTGTCTCTCAAGGCATCATACTTGCGTTGTATCTCATCTCTGTGTGCCTGAGAGGTATGACAAGAGCAACAGGGGGACAGATTTTACTGCCTAAATTATATAACATCAAACAAGACATCATCTTAGTCTCCCTCTCTCTTACTCTAAGCACAGTGATCTCCTCCTCAGCCTCAGCAGTGGTCTCCTCCAGCTCAGTCTTGGCCTGCTGTAGTTGGCTCTCCAGAGCGTGGCGAGCTGCCTGCAGGTTGGTGATCTGAGATTCACGCTCTTGCAGTGACAGGGTCAGCTCTGTCACCTGACGCTTAATCTCCAGCTTTTGTTCCTCATGCTCCAGCCCAATCTGCAAAGGCAGACAGAAAGGGGACATTCAGGAGAGAGAGGAGGAGGAGGAGGAGGAGGAGGAGGAGGAGGCAATTCATCTGAGCTTTCCTAGGGGATGACAGATCATTACACATGACACTTCACCTTGCTGACACCTTGATTCAATACGCTGCTCTTTTCTGTTTGAATTTAAAGGTAAAAATTTTATTGCACATATCACCAAATAACAATCAAACATTTGCATGGTGTTAAAAAGGTAGGAGATCAATATCAGCAATCCACAATGTTGACTTTCCTATGAAATTAACTTTCTGGACAGCATTTCTTGTATCCTCTACATTAAATACTACATCCTGATGTCATGTCATATGCTTATTTATGGATTGTACATCAAATGGTCTTTACTTTGTTTAATAACCAACTTAGTGGAAATAGCCTATATATTATTATCTAACAGCCATTTCATACAGTGCACCTACTTCCACATGATGTCGAGATGCACTATAATTATTTCCTCAGCATTCATTCAGGGATGCAATTATACACAGACGTGTTTCTAGTATTTAGGGCTAGATCAGTACGAATGGAAAAGATCTAGTGCTCAGTTTTATCTCAGTTAAAAGTGCTGCCTCTGAGAAATAGACTTTGTGTAGATACTCCATGATATTTACTTAAAATGACTTTGTATTGAAACAGAATAAGTAACAGAACTGAAAGACTGGGATAAAAGTGACAGGATAGTGCACACTAGTGTCACACTAGTGGGAATACGTTAGTCCATGAACGTATCAACACTATACTCCTGTTTAATAGCCAGTCTTTTCACTGTACCCTTCTATAATATCACCTCACCTCTCTAAGCCTAGTTTCCAGCTCCAGCACACGGCTCTTATTGCTTTGCTCTTGCTGACTCATTTTCTCTAGATGCTCTTCCAGTTTGGCATTCTGGGCCTCCAACTTCCCAGCCTGAGACTCCAAGTAGAACTTCTGCTGGCGAAGCTCTGAGATCATCTCCTCCTGGGCTTTCCTGATAAGATCACACATCAAAACGAGCAAAGAGTTTAATAGGAGGCTGTGTAACACTCCCAACTTAAAAATGAGCCCTTGGTATTATTTCGTGGGTAGAGAAAGTTTTTGCATTGCATTTCATTGTTATTGCAGACTGACCATGTTGTTTGTGTACTTACATGTTTTTCTGGGTGTAGATACTGCTGTTGGCTGCCAGTTTGTTGGCCTCGGACAGCTCAGCAATTCTCTGCTCCAGGCTGTTCATCTTCGAATCCATAGCATTTATGGTCTGAATAGGAATTGTGGACAATATAATTTGTGTTTTAATGAAACATGTAGATCTCCACATAATAATTTCAAATGGGTCAGATTAGGGCTTATTTTGTGTGCTCTATGATATTATTATTATTTCAAACCTGAAATCTATGTCAGTGTGATAAACGATAAAAAACGCCTGAAATAGTGCCATTTCCAAGCTGGTCAGTTCTTACCGCCTTCTGTTCACTGATGATGCTGCACTTCTCCCGCACCTCCTCCTCATATTTGCTCTGACTGGACTCCAGCATCTCCTTATCAGCCATGTCCGCCTTCATCTGGGCCTCCAGCACCTGCTCAATGCCAGGCAGCCCACAGAAACATAACCAGGATATCACTTAACGGGACAGAGGATAGTGTGAAGGTGACATACTGTAGATCCCCAAAGCACAGCGTACACCCACAACTCACTCAGCTCAAGCACGACAACCAAACATAACACAGAGGAGTTCCTGTCAGTTCATTAGGATATACCTGCCTGTTGTTTTACAGAGCAATGTAAAAAAACATGTGTGTGTGTGTGTGTGTGTGTGTGAAGTGTGTGTTTATGTATGTGGAAAGTGAACCTTTATCTTGTCTTCATAGAGCTTTTCCTTCTGCTTCAGATGAGTCTCCAACCGCTGGGCTGTTGCTTGGGTCTCTCGCAGACTCTCCTCCAGCTCCTACACACAAAAAAACAGTAGGTTACACAACGTATATTAACATCAGGGGCCACGCTCTGCTCACAGAAGAAGAAGAAGAAGAAGAAGAAGAAGAAGAAGATGAACAAGAAGAACAAGAAGAACAAGAAGAATTTGTATTATTGTCATTGTACATAGATCCAATACATTTCACTTACGCTCTGAATAGGACCCAACACTCCCCTAAATCCTCTATATGTGGTTAAAAGTAGCCACATATACTTCCTAATTAATGCTACGTATAAGGCTAATGTATAAAACATATTATCACAAAAGACAGCTCATACATTTATGATAAATTACAAGTAGTCCAAAGGACTCCTCAATCACTAAAACCTAATCACAATCAGTGATGGTTTCCTGCTGGCAAAGTGCCCCATTGAGTTTTAAAATACAATTATAAAGAGCATTTATTTAGCTCAGCTGTGAGGGGATTTTAAGTGGTGCAGTCTGCAGGAGATTCAAAACTTTGTTTGATGCATAAACCAGTGACACAGTTTCATAAAATGTATTAAACATTTATTTGTAACTTATAAATATGAATAAATACCAGTGGCTTTGTCATTATTGATGAAGTGAGCGAACAAATCATCTCTACCAATCACTTTTACCCCACCTCTTTTTTTTTTTTTGGAGGACTCTTAATTTACCTTGTTTACAGCACAGATCTGCACTTGTTGTAGGAAAAGCACAACTAATACACAATACTGTAAAAAGTAAATTCTTATAAATTCTCTTCATTCCTACGTAAAGTTTCTCAGCAGTTTTAGTAACAGTGTTGTATTTACTGCTGTTGTATTTATAGTATTGTTACTGATAACCATGTTTTTATAAGTGCATCTCAGCTGAAAATCTGTATCATTGTATTTTGTCATCTTAGGATGAGACCTTTACAGCCACATAGGGAATAGGTCCTCTTTCATGGAGGCCGCCATTTTGTTTCGCGATGTTTCTATTCACACCGTGGCTCTACATAAAGCCTGTTGTATTTTAATTATGAAGCTTGATTTGGTGGCACTGCAGCACTGTTTGCATTGCTAACTGCAATAAAGGGAGAGAGAGCACAGCTGGAAGGCAAAGAAGAAAAAGATGAGGAATCACAGGTTGCTGGAGCTGGCTGAGAATTTTATGAGAACCAAAATTTGATAAATGAAGGATTATACAGATCTTGTTTACTTTACACAAAAACAAGCAACAAGAGTGTGAATCATTGCCATCAAAGAAGCAAAAACATGAAGATGCAAAAACAAATCAGGAGAGGCGAAGGCAGAAAACAAGAATAAACACCAGTGTTGTCTTTCTCACATGGAATTTGCGAAAAACAAATGTTTTAAGATTGACGCCAAAGTTTTCTGCTGTAGCTAAAGGTAGAAATGCAATTTGTCATTTGATAGCTCCACTACCCCTGATGCTCCACCCCACTTTTTACCCTCTCCTTTTAACCTCCATAACATTAAGTTCATCGCTAGATGATACAAAATCCTGCACACTGTTTTTTAAGATGACATTCTTACTTATAAAGTTTAGTATTAAGGAACTTTTTTTTCCCCTTTATTTAATAGTGCCAAATCATAATCAATTTACATCATGGCACTTTATAATGTAAGGTCAAAGTTATTTTATCAAAATAAGAGACTAGTGGTTAAAAAAAAAAACTTTCACAAACTGCACAAAATGACAGTTATCACAACTAGAAAAGCACTCAGAGAGCGCAGACCTCCCCCAAGCACAACATTTCCTTCCATATTGTGACTTCCACCATTCTGGATCAGATTATCCGAAACTATTCCTTTATCCGGATCCATCTTTGATATATTGTAGACCATGTTGGAACCTTGTCCTGTATTTATTTTCAAAGTGTCTTGACCATTTTTGGTGGAGTCATATGCATAAATGTCGCAAATATCTCCCAATGTTAAAGAATCCTTCAAAAAATTCCTGGATCCAGACGGTGATCCGGATCACTTCCAAAATCTAATCATTTGTTCCTTATCCCCATCTGGACAATCCCCGAAAATTTCATCAAAATCCGTCTGTAACTTTTAGAGTTATTTTGGAAACCAACAGACAGACAGACAAACAGACAGACAAACCCCGGCAAAAACATAACCTCCTTGGCGGAGGTAACAAGACCTCTGATCAGGCTGGGGATAACTATGCAGGGTATCAAGTGGTGTGACCAGAGTCTGATGCATTGATATTGCCATTATAAAGGTCTAAAGTGTCCCATCCTAACATATAACAAAGCAAGAGAGTAAAAAAGAGATGTCAATCAAACACAGCCTGTTTCCACCCACACTAATCAGGGAAACTAATTGAAAGTACTTGCGTGGTCGTATCAAGGATGTGCTGGTGTTTTAAAATGAGACACTGTTACATAAAAGGAATTATTGTATGGTACCTGTGTACCCTGTGTGTATAAAAAAACAGGTTACATCATCCATTAAGATAGTAAATGATAAACCTGAGATTCTTCAGAATTATTATGTAAAATTGCACTTCCTCTGCAATGATGACAATGAGCTATGTTTATCTCACACCTCCTCTGATTATTTTAGCTCTGCACAAGAGATGAAAGGTGGGTTACCAGAATCTTATCCGCCATCTGCTGAATCTGCTGGGCCTTGCTCTGGATCTCATCTTTCAGTTTAGTCTCCCGGCGCTCCACGATCTCCAGCCTTTTCACCTGGTTCTCAAGAGTCTTCCTACCATCCTGCAGACAAGGAACCAAACAGTTTTAAGTTTTACATAACACAACCTCAGGTAAAAAATAAACAAAAAAACACCTGTAGTCCCAAACAGTGCTTTTTGTGTGATGTCAAAACATTCTGACACACAATTGCTGGAATGGCAATTAGCTTTAAAATTTCCATTTCAAGGAAGAAGTGACGATACGCAGTGGCAGTCGCACCCATTTGGCTTGTTAGTGCTGCACCTCTGCAGTGTTTTTATCCCATTATTCCAAGTTCCTCACAGTGGTTCCAAAGAGCTCATTTGTATTCATGTGAGATGGTCTGGGGGATCTTTGGAGCTGTGTAAATTTGACCCTTTGCATATTTTCTTTCCTCTGACTCTGCTATTTACCAAATTTTCATGTCTAGTGTTTGATGTGAAGAGCTGCTTTAGAAGAACTCATAACAACCACCCTCGAAAATAAAGTATACTCTATATGTAGCGGTGCACACTTCATAAACCAATACATAACGTATACACATGTGTATATTTCTGGCAGAATTTTATTAAAGTTGGGGGGCTGGGTGATTATACTGTCCTGCATTTGATCTGTATAATAAATGAAGTGTTCAGAGACAGATATTTATGAACCAAGGCTGAAGACAATGAAAGCTCTGCCTCCTGGTATCTGCTTGCCTGCACATTGTGCTGAACTGAAAAAGTTTTGGACATTCCTTGTTTGTTCGTATGCGGTTTACACTTTTTTTATGTATAATAATTTCATATTACATATCATATTTTGTTGTGCAGTGGCCTGTCTGCATTGCAAAACAGGACAGATAGTTAGATCCACAAACCAGGAAATAAAAAATTCCCATGAACACAAAGGCTATCTGACATGATATCATGCCGTCACAGCACAAGTGTTCCTCAGGAGGTGCAAAAACATGTTTACAAGAGAACATATGGGCTCTTTGTGCTTTGCAGATACCCAAGCCAGATTTATTTATGAAACACTTTTAACAAAGAGGTTTATGATGTAGCAAGGCAACAAAAGAAATGGAAAAACAGAATAACAAAAAGAAACAGACAGGAGGCCACAGCACACAAGGCTGTGTGGATGTGCGCAGTCTGTGTGAGGTGTGCACGTACCTCAGTCTCACGAAGACGTCTGCGCAGGCTGTCACTGGAGTCTTCTTTGTTCTGTAACCTTTCTAGATCCCGCTCCATGCGCTCTTTGGCCAGTCTCATACTCTGAAGGAGGTCTGTAGCCTCTGCACTGGCCTTTGACGACTTAAAAAAGACATAGCAGTCAAAAAGCATGTCTTTGTAAAGATAAACTTAAATGGAAGAAGGTCTATATTTACCTTTTCTAATTTACAAACTCTAATATCCATTGTGTTACAAAATGCCACAAAGCTTGGTCAAAATAGAAGTCATATGAACAGATACAAGTATAATCAACGTCAAATACATGAAATACACAGGTTATATAGAGCTGGCTTTAGTTGCTGCTACTAAGCAAGCTATTGTATTTTCCTAATAAAACATATCTAAACAAACTACCTTAATACATGCTGATTATTTGATCAACTGAGTCAGAAGTAGACCTCCAAACGTGGGCTCAATCAGCTTTGAAAATCAGCACCAGTCTCATGCACTCTTGGCAAAACTGATGGTACTTTGCAATATTAATTTCTAGGAAAAGACAATTAGGATGAAATTATCTTTACTAATGAGGCAAAACTGTTTGATTGGTGATAATGAAGCAGTAACTCTAGTTTTAAAAGACAGCTTAATTGTCCTCTTGCCACAGACTAAATCTGGCTGTAGACCACAGTTTAAGAGAGACAGAGAGACAATGAAGGAGGTCAGGGAGGGTAAACATGGAGTTTATGCACTCATATAAAAATGTAAAATGCTCTTACATCTCTTGGATTTGGGAGCACAATCTCAGATAAATTATTCATTAATCTTCCCAGCAAAAATATTCTACCTTGGCAAGCTTGTCTTGAAGGTCCTGGATCTTAGTCTGCTGCTCAGCATTGGTCTACAAAGGAAAATAGTCACTTTGATATGTAAAGATTTTCATCCTTTGTTACAGTCACTTGAACTTGTCAGTGTTCTTATCCAGAAATACTCTTCACCCTTATCAACCACACAATCTTATCACAATTAAATTCATAAACTACCTTCTCCAACTTAGTCATCATCTCCTCTGCTTCAGCTTTGCCTTGCTCTTTGGCCTGTGAAGAGATAGAAAACTCAGTGAGAACCTTCACAGAAATGATTATTTATGGCAAGTGTCACCTTAGTGCCTATAGTAGAAACTCAGTCATAACTATAGGTTACATAGCATGATAGTGCCATGTTGTTACTTGTTGTGACCACTACTCCATTGGCAAGTACATTTAATATGTGCACAAAACCCACTACTTCTTAAATTATTAACAACTTTAGTTACAGTGTAGACCTTCTGCATCCTGTGCTGGTAGTCTGCAGCCTTCCTCTTCAGTTCCTCGCTGGCCTGTCGAGACTCTTTCAGCTCAGACTCATACAGGTCGCTACGGCGACGGGCAGCAGACAGGTCCTCCTCCAGCTGTCTAATGGAAACACGCATCTCTTCCAGCTGGGCATGATATTCCTGCATAAAGACAACACAAACCTTAGATAGATGCAGGGAGAGGAGAGGAGAGGAGAGGAGAAACATTCCTAAACATAAACAGAACAATGAAAATTATTTTTTAAAATGACTAAAACAATACTATATTGAGCTTACTAGAGCATATTAAACTGCCAAAAAGTACCTAGAATGAAAGACTGTCTTATTAATTTTTCAAATAAAAAGCACTTTATCCACATAACATGACTATATGTGTCTAAAGTGGAAAACAGATCTCTAACAGCCTCAATTTTTCAGTCAAACCTGAAGTAAATGTTCTTGTTAGAAACCACTGCATCATTCATAACAGCATCTTTATTCAGAGGAGGTATACTTTAGATATGCTGCTTGTACGGTCGCACATTAAAAGCAAGATAAAACTCCACAAATAGCAGAAGTAAATAGAGGCTAAATATATAAAAAGTCAATGAACAGAGAGAAGAACGTGGAGAGGAAAAGTTGATAAGCCAAAGTCTCTTGCACGTCTGTTTAACAGTAATTAGTCACAGCCTAACAGATCTAATTTCAACCACCTCATCTGCGCACAGGGCACGTCAGCCTGTCTGTCAGTCTAATAAAAAGTAGCATCCTTCTGTGTCCAGGGAGACACAGATTAGAACAAGTGAAGCCGACAGCATTTAGCATGGTGAAAACAATGCTATAATCATTTGGGTGAAGTGAAGCAAGAGGGGCTACCAATGTAACCACTGATCTTAGAGCAAAGAGACTGGTGCGGGTCAAGTAAGAAGAACCATTAGTGAGGAGGCTTTGTACACTAGGAAAGTACCAGGAATTTATTGACCTTTCATCTGGTTGTGAGAATTAAATCAACAAAAGGCCACAGTTGTACATAACAATATGTTATTAATCTGTCTGCCTGGATAAATAAAGGTTAAATAAATACATTTTAAAAAGTTAGAAATTATTTTCAAATTCCATTTGTCTCTAGTATTTACTCAGTATAAGGAGGCTTTCAGCTTTTTTATACGCCTAAAGATCTGGTGGAGGACTTAATTAGAAAATACTAAACAACCAACACATTTTCTGACCTTGGCTCATCTGTTGCATGAAGAAGTTTTTGTAAAGACATTTGTGTTGTAATACCGCCATTGTGTAGCGTACACTTGAGTTAAAAAGCCTTTTGAGAGAACAAAAATAACAATGAGAAGTCAGATAATCTGGTGCAAAGCGGCCAGTCACTCTCAACACTATCAATTTATGCTGCAGCTTTACTACCTCTGAAAGACAGAGACCTTCAAATCAAGTCACTCATTATCTGACTATTCACTATCTTGGGGCTGCTTACACTCATTATCCACAGTATTAGCAGCAGTGTATTTACAACTGCAAACCTTCAACTCTTTTGAGAGTGATCTGAATGTTTTCATAAATAATCTGAATGCAGTTGATGATACAGACACTTTTATCTCAAACACTGAACCGTCAAAAAATATAAACCCAAGTGCAATCTTGAGAAGACTAATTGGCTTCAGGATGGGGCTTCAAGTAAAGACTGGCACTCGGTGCTGAGTGCTAGTTCACCAGCCCTGAATTTCGGTCAGAGATATTAATTTTATAACACTTTCCCCACAGCTAAAAATACTTCCACTTATCACACAAAGAGAGTAAAAAAAACAGTTCCATTAAATTATTATAACCTACATTATGCTCCTTTCACAAGCCTATAAAAATGTTAAAATCTTAAAAATCTTACCTAGAAAAATAAAAGTGATCATTTCTGTTGTACATCTACAAGTATACATATCATACCTTCAAATTTTAAATTGAAATTCTGAAAAGTTTACATTTCTGATGGCAATTTTTTTTATTTGAGAAATTATTATTTTTCCGCAATTCTATTTATATCCATTTAGGAAGAAAATTAGATGGTAGATTCTTGAAGCTCAAGTGATCTAATCAACCACAATAAAAGTTAATACAGCACACTTTCCTCTGCTAACCCCTTTGTTACTGAGCAATCATAGCTCAGCTTTCTATTTTTTCCACATGCTCAAGCAGCGTGCACTGAACTATTTTAAGAGAAAAACCCAATGAGAGTTTTGAAAGATTCAGATAACGTTTTGCCTGGGATATCCTGGTTTAGCCTGAGTTTTGCAGCGCATTGCCATGTATGTAGTAGCAATCTAGATTATGAGATTATGCATGCATACATACACAATACATGCATCCACTGATGGTGGAGGGTTGCTTCTTTGCTTGTGTCTTTTGTGAAATTGTCTCTTTGCATATGTTTTGGCACAGAGTCCTTAATTTTCTGTGAAAATGAATCTATCCAAATCTCTACTGTTTGTTGATCCAACACTGCATGGCTTCTGCATGAAAATGATAAACACTGCAGTCACATGACAGAGCGTGGGAGACAGATGCTTTTCAAGATGAAATGCTGGATTTAGCTGGTGTAAATACCCTGCTGGGAGGTACCAGTGGAAACACAAAGACCAAATAATATGCATGAACACCAAATTATCCTCATAAATTTGAAGATGCTGACTATACTCTTTAGGTTTCAATCCTAATTCATCCATTAAAGGTTTTCGTTTAAGAAGAAACCTGAAAAAAACTCAAAATTGAAACCTGATGGGTGAGTGTTAAAACCATTCCACTGACAGTGTTTAACTTGCATCTGTAGACATCCTACTAGCATCCATATTGCAATCTGAGCAACCCTCGGCAACGAGACGTCAAGGGAGTCCACAGTCATGCTTACAGCCTCGTGAGGCTGTAAACAAAAGTGGTAAGGTGAATAAAAATGCACACTCACCTTAGCAGGCTCAGCTCTACACAATGACACTCTAAAATTAACATTCACACAGCAATGTTGCTGAGAATAAGGATCTGACACCCAAACACCCTTTTCCTGAGGGATCCCCCAAGGGCCTCAGCATGCTTCAAACAAGAACCATGGTCGATAATAATACTGGTGTGTATCCACCTGTTTCTGTAAGTTTCGGAGAGACAATGTAATAACCGTGATGACTGTAGAAAGTAACCATGGTTAATCATAGAGTTGTTGGACGAAGATCGGGGAGGCTGCAGGTTGTCATTGAACACAGGCAAAAGTACAACCTTTTATTAAATAACATATAACTAAAGCATTATTAAACACAACTCCACCAAAGACAAGGCAAAATTATTAAAGAAAGACAAAAACAAAGAGGAACCAATTGTGGTACTTAAGCATAAACAAACATGCCTTTGAAAAAATGTGCATCGTGACATAAGATTCAAAGCACTTAACAGAGTTTGCCAAAAAGGCCCCAGAGAGACTGCTCCATAACCTCAGAACCCAGTTAGCAAAACCTTGGTCGCAAGTGCTAAAAAGTAATTAGAATAGATTTTTGATGTAACGCTAAATGTTGGTGTGTGGAGGCAGCACAGAAGCAGCAAGAAGGTTCTGGGTTCAAACCTCGCCTGTGACCTGTGGAGTTTCTTCCTGTGCTGTTTCTTTCTCCCACAGTCCAAACACATGATTGTCAGGTTAACTGATGAGTCTAAACTGGGTGAGTGTGGGTGTGCTTTGCTGCTTGTCTATGTGTGTTGGCCCTGGCTGGGATAGGCTCCAGCCCCACGTGCCCCAATTGGATAAGCAGGTAAAGCAGATGGATTGATGAATGGATGGATGTGCACCTGAGTGACTTTGCTTGATTGGGAATACATCACATTACAATAGTCCTAAAGTGAGGAGGCAAAGCAACTGATAAATAAAACAAGAAAGTATGAAGCTAGTCTATGTTTGTCAAATGAAAATATGGGGATAACTAAGCACAGATGACCTTAAGGCTTCTGTAAGCCTTCGCATTACAACAAACTACAGAAAGAACCACATCTACTTATGATGTGTCCTACACTGGGACTGTACTGGGAGAAAGAAGCTGTTTTGAGGGCTACAGATTAAATCCATGTTCTCTACAGAATTGTACAAAGCCATTCTACTATCCAGTAGTATTACACTGTATAAATGTGAATTCTGAACTACAACACATTATTTAGCGTGAGCATGTTCTATCTTCAAATGGAAGTGTATGCATGTAATATTAAACTGAGATTTTCCATCCTTCCTTAGTAGAGAGTTTATTAACATAAGGGACATGGTGTAATCCTCCAACATTCAGAACTGTTCTTTAGGTGGTGGACGAAGTGATGGTCAAAAATCCTGTTTCTCCAACAGCATGAGCTAAGGCCCCAGCACCTCATCACGACAGCCTGCCCACTGCATCAGTGCTCTCTTCACTCGTAGGTATATGGCTCTCATCGCCATGGCAACCATTGCACAATGTGCTCTGTGCTTGGTAACCAGCACTAGTGTAGGCTGAGAAAAACAGGTTGCTTTTCCATTACCTTTTTTAAGAAAAATGGTGCATAATACCAGGAAGATGATTTTTTTTTTATGATCTTTATCTGGTGTCCTAAACTGTCAATCTTACATCAGCTCAACTCTCACAGCTGGCAACCACACAGCCACACACACAGATGTATATGTTCACACAACACTCACACATGATACACTCTCCTCACATTGGATTAACATAATGAAAGGTTGGGCGTACAGTATATTGCTCGTGTCTCTTTCGATATTAATAGTACTCCTGCCAGGGGAGAGTTGACGCAGCAACACTTGAGACAGTCTTTATACTTTATACAAAGAACTACAGATTGTTTAATCAACCTTGTTTAAATATGCGAACAACAAACAAACAAACTTTCAATGAACTTCAAGTTTCATTGTTTTTCTGTTGTGAAATGAATTTCTTGATCTAAGATTCTTCAAACACTAAAAATCTTTACAGCCAGATGGTAAACAAACCTTTTTCAACAAGGCACTGTATACGAAACCATTATAAAGTACATTTCTGATGGAGAGAACAAATGTGACAACAATAATTAACATAAATAGGGTCCAGCAACATAAGGGATTTCTGGACATGCTGTAGGTGTTTAATGTGAGACTGCCTGACCCCCTACAGAGGGTGTTGGGGTTCCAGCATCATGTGCCTGTCTAATTAACACTCCCAGCCCACACACTCAGCCTTCGTGACATGACCTGCTCCATCTGACTGCCATGATGAAAAGATCCTTCTTTTAATACTTCTGGTTTATATGTTACACTGTTCCCTTTCACCGCAAATCAATTCATTAAATAAATAAATAAGTACCGATTTAGAATTGAGAAAAAAAAAATCATCTTTTTGTGGATTGTTGTGTATAACAAAGTTTCAAGAATTACCTCAAATGACTAAAACATAGATGGAATCTGAAATGACTGCAAGAAAATGTCTTTGATTGCTGATGTGCCTTACTGCACCTTATTTTCTCATTAGTTATTTAGTTTCGAGGCTTCAACATCAGGAGTAAATCCACCCACTGACCTACCAATGCAGTACGTCAGATGCTGTCCTACCTGCTCTTTGATCTCTTGAAGTTTGTTGCTTTGCTCCCGAATGTCATGAAGGAGCTGCAGTGCCTTATCATCCTCCTGTGACACCTCCATACGAGCCTGTTCCAAACTGCGCTTTAGACTCTGAAAACCAAGACATACATATGTTCAGTCAGTTGGTAGTTTGTTGGCTGCCCCCAACTAAAAATAGTACAGTCAACAATTCAAAAGCTTTGAAATAAATGGTTATACTGTGACAATTTTGTTTTAAATAGATTTCAATCAAATTTTTGGTAATTTTGACCATGAAGTGGTCACTTTATTGTCCATTGTATTAGTAAATGTATTCCTAAAAACATACACATGCATATAAGCATGTCAAGAAACAGTGGAACAGTTCACATGGTGTCCACTGTTGTAACTTCAGAGCCACTCACGCTGCATTCTGTGATGTAAGTTGCCAGGTCCTGTTCCAGGATTGTCCTCTGAGTCTCTGAGGCCTTCAACTCAATGTCCTTCTGCTGAAGCACTGACTCAAGGTCAGACATCTTCCTCTGGACAAGTGAGATCTCTTGCTCAACCTGTAAAAAAAAAAAAAGAACAAAGCATGGACCAAACTTTTCCTTTGACAGTTCAGAGCCATGTATTGAATTTCTACATGTATTTCCTGCAGAATGTCTTCTTACTGTCTGCAATATAAAAGCACTACACTTGTAATGTGTGTGCACATGTGAGTGTGAGTCATGTGCACGTGCAAGTATACAAGACTTGTTTTGTAGCGCATGTCATTGGTAGTGATCAATGATACAATTAGATTTGCCATTATAGCATTACATGGCCTGAGGAGCATGGTAACCAGAGAAACAGCAGGGCTGGCAGCAGAGTCACAGCACTTACTGTATGGCAGCACTCACACACAGTCAGGATGAAGACACATGCTCATAAAAACACAGCAACAGAGCATGTGGCAGCAGTCAGTAAAACCAAGGGGTCAACAACATAATGGAATCCAGTCTCAGAGCAAATAATCACAGACATGACTCAAAAAGACGTTATTCGCACATTTAAGAGACAGCTCAAAAGACCTCCTGTAATCTGATAACACCTGTTAATGTTGTATTGTAAGAAAAGCTGGAAGAAATTTTACAACATTTTTACTACATTTTCAGCATAGTCAGAGGATTCTTGTAAATCTGTGCACATTTTTGTGGGCTGCACTGTAAAGCAGCTGACTGGTCTTTCTACCTTCACCATTCTAATATGGACATGTGGATGTTATGGCTTTGCTAACAAAGCATATTTCACCAGGAAGGAGACTTTGAATTATAAAGAATTAATTATCCAGCCATCTTACAACAATATGTCAGCAAAGTTTTGTTCTGGTTGGATTTAAATTTATCTTTTATGGTGGGATGGAGGTGGTGAAGTGGTTCAGCTATTGTTGTCAAGTCCACATTTCCCTAGATAGAGCTCTCCTTGTTTTGCAAGTAGTTTTACACATCACTGCAAGCGACCTCATGGGATACACTTACCCACATGCTTTTCTTTTAGTTCTTTTGTTACAATTGCAACACAAAATGTATACCCAGTACATAATGTTTAAATATGCCCGCTAGCCAATACAGCACATCCACCAAAACATTATTTTGTCACAAGAAATAACACTTACAACTGGTTGATAGAGGCTGATGACAGAAACAGACATATTTTTAAACAAAAGGATTTATAATATGTTGTTTATTTGTTAATCACTGAAAGAAACTGCATGTGTTTTTGTGAAAAGGGAAAACAAACTTCAAAAACTGTTAAGGAAGAATAAGGAAACTAATGAGAGCACATAGCAGCAGGAGAAATGTGTAAAACTATGTCCACCATACTGATGTGTTCATGATAGTTTACAGAATTTTTTAGTGTTAAATCATTTACGAATCCTACTTTGATGTTTCTTTTCATAAGTTTTTCCCTGCATTGAAAAGATCCTCATACATCCTCTTGAAATATATTTTTATGTTCACATATGTATATTTTGTAGATGTACATTTTTCATAGCAGTTTCATTTAAAACGTTACCCCATACGCGCACAGTGCAGTCATAACGACAATCCCATTTTTTACAAACAGCCAGAGTGACGCTGAATCCAAAGACACATAAACACACAAATAAACACACACCAGCTCAGTTACAGTGTAAAGACAAACTGACAAACAGATGGCTGATTTAGCTCACTCTAGAAAACAAACTCTTACCATGTGAAGAGTAATACCTGTGACATGTGTCCGGAAAGTCAGGCAGTTTTGTGTTTTCAAAGGACTGAGGTTTTTCTGGAGGAGGTGGTCCTATCTAGAGTTGATGGATGTAGTCAGTAATCTGTAGGAGAGAAGGAGAGTGAAGAGATGGCAGATACAGAATAGGAAGAGAAACATGACAATAAACTGCTAAGCCTCTCTTGAAAACTGAAGGGCTGACTCAATGCTCTTACGTAAAACACTTACCTTTTCATAATCATACTGTATAGATGACTCCTTGTGTGTCAACTGGAAAAATTCACCTTCCTTATGTGCTCTGATACTCACAAAAGATACAGCAAATTCCTGTATCTAAATGTTTTAGTATTAAAGAAGTAATGAGGGGATAAGAAGCTCAAGATCACAGCTGTGCTCATTACAATCAAAGCTACATACATAAAGCTTTTCAAATGAACGTGCCACAATTAAACACATTTTATATCCAAACTGTAATGTTTGCTTTAATTCCAAGAATAGCATCAAGCAAACAGGCAGTGGCGACTTGAGAAATTCATATAGCACATAGACCTAGTCATTCCAGACATTAACACTAACACATTATGCACTAATTACACAGTAACATGATCACACAGATAACTCGCAGATCATGTATATCGTTCACAGTTTAGGTGTCTAGTGAGTAAACCACTGGAGATCCATACAGTGCTGACCAAATATGTGAGCATATTCTAGCTTAACCGAGACTATAAATAGCCTGCTCGTGTTCACACAACAGCCTCTTTTACCACCGCTGGATATATTTGGCAGCTTTTGTGATCAAGTAGCAGGCAGAAGAATGAGCGACAGAGGGAGAATGTCTATTAAAAGCACAGGCTCACCTCCCACTCCTTCCTACAGTAACATTCTCAACTCGGGCTCAACTATGTGTTTTTACCGTTGCATGAGTGTGGCCATAGAAAATGTCATTTATATTGCCAATTGTTATATTGTCTGTGTTAAATTTTTGGGTTTGCTCTCTTAATGAAAGTGTGCTGTCTCATCTATGACCAGGAAGATGTGCTGCCCAAATGATCTCATGCAAAAACATCTGTTTTCTTTAAAAAAAAACAAAACAAAACACTACACAGATACCTGATATTAGGATTCCCTAGGGACGGCTCTGATGCTTGCGAATGTTTGCTCAGAAATGTGACAAATGTAATTCTTATGCTTCAAGGGTCATTTGGGGAGGGGGGGTGTTCAGTCACACAACTGGCAGCAACACAGTATGTGCCCACAACGTATCAGAATACTGCCTGATATTCCCGTTCATTGGCATAATATGATGCAGGAGCAGGTGGCTTGTAATGAGTGATGATGCGTGTGCAAAGCGTTAGCCGAGGTGAGCTTTCCTGTGCACCTGGTGATCCTCAGCTTGTAAGCCATTACATAATATTCCTGCTGTCTGGTTTAGATGAGATGTCAAAGTGTGCCATTTGTATTTGTTGGTGGCCAGGTAGTTGGAAAAACAATTTTAACGTTGCAGGTGTGATCCCCGAAGGATTTTCACTGGTGCGAAGACTTATATGCCCCTGGTTCGTGTCTCCTGGTGGTTCACAGATGCCCAACCTTGCTAATGAATCTCACACATCTATATGTGCTGAGACACTAACAACACTGCATGATTTAGTGTTGTTTACTTCTTAACAATGTGGAGAACTTCCCCAACAGCCAGCCAGTGGTAAAAGTTGGTGGTTAGAGGATGCCATCCTAGCATGAGGCACCAGATGGGATTCAGATCTGGCTGTCTTCCTCCAAGATTCAAGTGCTAGCTGACTGCCCATAATGAGCTCAGCTAACAGACTGTGCAGCTGGGCTCCTCCTCTGCAATAATTAGCTCTCTGAAAGCAATTACAAATAACTATACTTTTTAAAGCTCATTACAACTACAGGAAAGACAGTTCGACCACTGAGCGAGGCATAGTGTATCTATTGAATGTTTTTGAATTGTTGTTATTCAGACTTATCGTTTTTATGTTCAAATCCAGAGAACGATCAAACAGTATTGCTGGGTTTTTCAATCTGTGCAAACAACAGAAGTACAGTACCTGCAATCAGAAACATTTGACAAACACTACTTCTTTCTGAGAGCTCATCAACAACAGAACAGAAGAACATTAGCTTCCAACTCAGTCGAGGAGATCTTTTTCGTGGGATGAATAATGTGTGCTGGGCTGTGAGTCAGAGTTGTTGAAGAGGAGGAGAGTGGAGAGAGGTTGCATCCCAGTCATGGTGTTGCTCTACATTCAGTCTGGGTGACCAGGGGCCAGTGCTACTGTATGGGCTGTAGGCAGCGGTGAATCACAGACCTGTTGCAACACTGTAGTGGCACAGATTCCTCTCTAAAAACAAGCTTACTGTCCTTCTTCCATCTACTCCCCTCTAGTTTGATCTTGACCATCCTCTCCACATCAGAGAGATTTTATGCCTATTGTCATGACAACAACAAATTAGCAATACCACAGTCATGTAAGAAAGACTGAGTGCCTCAGGCTTCAGCCATTGCAGCAGTTTTCTGATTCAAACAGGACTCTTTAGTTCCATAGTTTCCTGTTTTGAAGATCAGGGAAAGTCAACCTGAGTCTGTTTGTAAATGCAGCCTCATCCACAGAATCTGTGCTTGATATTACACAACCATACTTTTTTTGGAGGTGCATTCCAGGCCCAGTGCATTAGCACTGTTTAGCACAATTCATCCATGTAATTTCTGAATCCATTTGAATACATATTAGAAGAGAAGTGTTTGAATACTGGTATAACCAAAGGCTTGCAGGTGCTGCCAGTGGCATTTCAGATTCCTCATGCACCGACACACTCAGATGGATCCGTAAACACTGGTCAGGAATGTTCCTCTTCTGCTACATTAGCTGTAATTGGACAGATACACTCTGAAAAATTAAACAAGGTACTGGCAATTGCTTTTCTAAGCCTGAGGTTTCAAACCAGCCACTTGTGGGAAGATATGCTGTCATGTTAAAATGACTGCAAGTATCCAGCAGAACATGTTGCAATACAAGGGGTGTAAACACAATCAGCTAAAGCCTCATTTAGTCTTTAATCACTAATTGGCTGGTATTTTTCCTGAACTCTCCAGAGACAAGGCTGTTGAATAGTGACTGCTCTACATAACAAGGTGCCACTTTAAACACTTTCCCCTTTCACTGGGACCACCAGTGCTACACACAGGCACCTGAATGCTCTGGCACTGAAGTATTATCCATTTGTGGTGGTCGAGTTGAATGAATATCACAATCGATGAAAGTATGTGGAACACTTGGAAAAGTACTTCAAAAATCCAGCCCATCATTATATCACATATCCAAATGACAAAGAGGATCAGTGTGGGCTTCAAAAGAAGCCTTTTGGGAAAATGACACTTGAGAATATGGAGCAGGAGAGCTCTCTTTCTCTCTCTCTCTGCTAGTCACATTAGCACTGAGAGATCGCTTCTGGAGAGAGTTTCTTTTTGACTACGCACAGGTGTCCTTCTTTACCTCTTTGCCATCTACTATCAGCTCAGAGTGCCTCCAGAAGCAGGTAAAAAGCTCTGAGTGCAGAGTCCTCCTGCCAAACTTTTAACAATTCTAAATCAAATACAGTCAGCATATTATAAACAGGTTACTCCTCATTAAGCATGGATAACATTATCTGATTTGGACACACACACACACACACACACACACACACACACACAGTACCTACAGTATGCTGTTAGTATTTTTTGATCATATCATATACACATCTTTTTCTTTATCTCCTCATTATTATCATTTTCAAAGTCTTCACAGTCCTGTAATTTGTGATGGAGCTGAATAGGTGCCAGAAAGAAACAGCAAGCTTCCTTCACCTCTCCTATACCCTTGGCAAAACCTGCTGTTACCATAGAGATACTTTCCTCCAACTACAGTCTTCATCTTGTCATACTTTTGCCTTCTGATTTTGTATTTTCAGCTCTTTTCCTGCACTGAATCAAAACCTTAACTACTTCAGCTCCTCACCCAGTGGGGGCTTAAAGTGAACTAAGGTAATTTAAAAATTACCTTCCTTGATAGGCATTCAGATAAACTTTGGCTGAAAACTTCCTCAGTCTCGGTATAGATTAATCAGATTTATAAAAAAAAAAAAGAAAAGTGTGCTGCGGTCACGTGATGACCATATAAAACAGCAGAGAGTTTGAACACCACCCCAGGGAGTGATAGCCATCTGTATGAGTGTATGCTACAGTAAGCACAGCGATGAAGAGAGATGGGCAAACAAAGACACAGCATTTCAGTGTCGTGACCAAGAATAGTGCTCAGCCCCGATAGACGAGATCCAGCTGCTGCATAAGCTCAGTGCCACCAGTGTTATCTCATCACTCCATAAATTATCAGCTGTAGTGTCAGTCAATCAATCAGTCAAGCAATAGTTCCAACATGCTGAGAGAAAAAAAATAACAATGAACTGTAGCAGTTCACAGCTGTAAAGCAAGGATCCTGGTTTTATCCGTTGCCCGACCCAATCATCACCCTCACCTCCTTCCTTATTTTTGATGGGAGCACAAGTAAAACAGTATAGCACTTACTCAGCGAATGCTACAGCTGACAGGTTTTCTGTGAAGCTCCTTAGACGCGGCACCTCCTCGTCCAGTAAGCCCGTTCATGTGGGGTCTCCCTCGGAAGCCACCAACCAGAATGAGAGCTTCGCTGTTTCATCAAATTCGGGGATGTCATCCTCACTGGGGAGAAAGTAGAGCCGAAAGGAGAGAGAGATGCGCTGTGGCAGGGCAGAAAGCTGTGAGGCAGCGAGAGCGACCGGAGATTACTGCTTACAGACAGCGGAGAGAGGGAGGGAGTGGAGAACCACAGAGAAATTGCATTGTAGAGTAATGCAGCAGACCAGTGATCGCATACTGTAGAGAGTAAGAGGAAGCTCTCATTCTCTCTCTCTCCTCGATGTAACCCGCCACCCTTACCACCCCCCAACTCTTTCTCCCTCTCCCCATACTGCAGCAGCTGTCACTAATCACACTAATGTATGCAGCATGATACACGTGGTGCACGTACATGTTGTTTACTTAAGACTCCTTTAAGTGTGTAGCTCATTAGTTTTCAACCACAACGACTGTTGGTAAACAGCCTCTAAATAAGCAGCAGCGTTGCAATCTAATAACTGGCATGACAAGTGTTTTATTACAGCAGATTTGTGCTCTCATCTGCAAGTAAACAAGAACCAAAGTTATTAAAAAAGAGATGCCTTTTCAATTATTGCAAAGGGAATAGCAAAGACTTATGCCTCTGCATTTTAATATATGGCAAAATTACAGTAGGATTTATATATTCATCTAACATTTGATTGAATTAAATTTGATTTTGTTGTTTATGTTGCAAATGTATCAATTTTACTTTTAGCTTTAACTTAGCAAAACTCAACAGGAGCTGTCTTACAAAAAATCTTAATCCTGTACAACCACATTATGACTGTGTCAGAATAATCCCTAAGCAAAGTACACTGAAAGTGCACATAACAATATGAATTAAAATATTATTGTACCAAGGTGAACAGTAAAACACCTCATGTCATGTCACAACCTAACAAGGTCCCCAGTGTCTGCCACACTAGTTCAGTTTTACTTCAATTTTCTTGTCCTTGTGCACATGTAAGCCAAGTGACACGTCACTGTGATACTGACTTGCAAACTACACACACACGGTGACAGATTACACACGCAGTAACAGATGGCAGAACCTAACCTGGCAAGCAGTACTACATCAGCGCAACAGAAGGACAAAATGCTTAGAAGGTGAAAACACAGTACTGTACAATCAATGACTGTTACAGTAAACAGTGGTAGACAGAAAACATGGGTAGTGCTTGCTTATACTTCTTACTGGTTAATTAGATGATTATGTCCAAAGCACTAAGAAGAGTGTATGAAATCCTCAGCTTGATTGCACAACAAAACACCGTCTTTTTGTACCTAAGGCTAGGCCCGGATACCCCCATCTGCAGCCCTGGAATCAGATTGTCTTAATTATCTCAACACCTCCTCCCTACTTAAAAGAACTGAATAAATTTGTCTCTATGGTTCTCAAATCCAACGCCTCATTGACATTTTGAGATCAGTTGTTTCTTTGATTTAGACAAGCGGATCTACACTGTAATCAGCAAAGAAATCTGTGTCTCTATAAAAACACACATCCTTTAATTTAAGAGTTCCCCTGCCAGAGGCTGGAAGAGGTCATCGTCTGCGCAGAAACACTGTGTGTACCAAAACCCTTTTAAAGAAACCTAATAACTAATATACATGGAGCAGAGAAGCACAGAAATTAGAGACAAGTTGTCGTATTGATTCTTAAATATCCCTAAGAAATCATGTAATAATTTATAAGTAGAGCTACTTTTGGCTTATGCCATTACATAAGGCTGCATGTTCTTAGGAGTGACTACTTACAGCCTGATGAAACCCTTCATAGCTAATGTATAGCTTGTAGAAGTAACCACGACAACTGTGCATTTACAGTAAAAGGAAAAGTAATAAGTATACCAGGCTTCAGCTCGCTGCAATCCTCTACAGGATAGCACAGGTATGGATAATGGTTAGATGGATGGATAAATTAAGTTAACTTAGTGTTGATAAGTGGAAGCAATGGAATTGATTTGATGGCAAAACTCTTAAACTTTAATGTAACAGGTTAGTAATCATAATTTACTGACATCAGTATAAAAAGAGCTGCGTTTTCAAAGTGATCTGGAGTACTGAGCTGAGGCTCAGGCATCATACCGATGTTACCTAGCAACAAGGTATTGTATGTCTCTAAGACCAATCACCGCTTTCAGAAGTGAAGATGGAAAATTACAAACCTATTCACTGTGTGTTTTTCTGGGATTTTCACTATAATGTAGGGTACTTTAACAAGTTTAAAAATTTTGTTGACAAACCTTTGTTGTCAAATCTTTCTGCAATGTGCAAGCACAGTATTCCTGCATTTCCCTGGGAAAAACAAGAAAAAGTACCAAATTTTGTAAAGTCTGTGCAGCACAGCAATAGCAAAAACTATCAACAGGGCAAAAACTTGATGATCACACAGAGCAGCATACCTTTTCAGCAGGTGCCGCAAGCATCAAGAGTTACCTACCTAAAGTAGCAGTGTAAAAACACTGCCATCCACTGGCAAAATGTTGAAACAGCCTCATTTCTATATTCTGTGTGTTCTGTCATGTTGGTATAAGGGTAGGGATATCAGAGAGAAATACTGCAATCTAGAGGTTTGAAGAGTGTGGTTTTGTTACATAACAGGAAGCCAAACCTTGCATTAGTTGAAAAAAGGCAGAGTCAGGCCTGTATGACTAAGGCATGGCGTTACATAAGCACGGAACACTCAGTACTCGGAAGACGCTGCTCTTGATATTCACTGTAAACTGTCATTACTAAAGGAGCTAAATTCAAATGTGAGGATATTTCTCCTTCGCTAATTTATACAACTGCCACACAATAAATGTGGAAAGGGGATGGAGAAATGTCACTCGGAAATACACATACAGTGTTTCCAGTGGTGCTGACAAATCATCACAGGCAGAAGGCTATTCTTGTTCTCTTAGAGGGAAATCACCTTTGTAATCAGTTAAAATACGAAAGCATTGTAGATCAGTATTTTTTCATTTTTTAATCCTTACCATAATCTTCACTTATCAGAACATCAGAACTGCTCAGGGTTCAAAAAGCACCAAGTTGCAGGGTTTTTTGTTTTTTTTTACCACTAATTGTTACATCATACCAACCCCAAAGTACATCAGATCTGAGGTGCAGTGCAGTAGTGTAAGTAGGCTGATGATTGTTTATCCATTATTTTATGGGAATATAAATGTCATACCATATTTTTTCTACAGAGGGAGCCAAAGGCTACAATAAAGGCCAATTGATGTTTGTCTCCATCTACAGAGAAATAAAAGTCAGTGTGGTCTGATAAGATGATGTCTGACTAATGTCTATTTGACTGTCACTCCTGACAATAAGCTTTGTGCAATCAATACATCTTCCCCCTGCAATTACAAAAATGAACTTTCTCTTCAAAAGAGTTAAATAACAGTAAATATTGCTGTGCTTAATATGTTATAATGATAATCATAAGTACTGGTTGTAATAGTACTTATCACAATAATATAAGAGGTCTGATGCATCATATCAAAACAACACAATGCACTGACTGATCAGGCTATAGCACAGTGTGTAACTGTTTTTATAGCACAATGCTTGCTTCTTACATTTACCATCAACTTAATGCCTGTACCGTCACTCTAATAAGGATAATGTAGGCTGCTAAATTAATCATGCTTAGCGGTTCATCAAAACAGGGAGATTTTGATGTGCTTTGAGGAAATCATCCATTATCCACTGTGTGGCCCCCTCGGCCCCTAAAGCTGGGCTACAGTGGACCAGCAGGCTGTGACCCACTTCTTTTGTGCCTTCAGTTTATCAGCTCAAGAGGCTTTGTTTGTAACCATTCATCGCCCATGCCCCACCCCTGCCTTACATCCTAACCTCATCCCTAGACCACCACCATCCCCATGCTACCCTTACCCATACACACAAATACAAACATAATGCAGTATCTGTGAGGACCTTACTAAGTACATTAACTCTTTCCTTAACCTTTAACCTGCATTCACATTAACCTAAACATATCCATATTGTGATCCTAATCTCTGATTTATGTCTTTATCCATAATTAGCCATATAAAAAAAGTTAGCAACCAGATGTTTGTGGCACTTTTATCCCTTTGTGAAAAGCATAAGGAAGTCCAGCTTGACAGGGTTGACCATATTTCTTTTTTAATAAGTTAGCTTCTGGGGTACTACCACTAAAGACCATAAACTGTTACCATAGAAATGGACAAAGCAAGTGGGGCTTGTGGAAGAGCAAAAAGGTGCAATACAACCGGCGGCCGCTGGAGGCTGTCTAGCATTGACTTTAATTGAAAAGCGGTCATTTTCACTCACTAAAAAAATGTTTTCACAAGTGATTATGATGCTATTAGATAAGGTAGTTCTTGTTATCAGTGACCCAGTGGTCCATCTGAAAAAACATAATTAAGTAGATTTGGTTCAAAAAGAGGAATATTTATGGACCGGGTTAGCTTGATAACAAGCCAGGTCTCTAATAACAGCAGAGCCGAAGTCAATTCACAGAGACACTGGGCAGTGAGCTCAGGTTCAAGGGTTAGACCTGCCCCCTCTCTCCTTCATTCATATCCAAATATGGTCACTTCTGGCTCCAAACAACCAACATGGCTACGTTCAACTGCAGATCTCTCGGCTTCAAACCCAGAGTCCACAAACCAATGGGTGACGTCACACTTGCTTCCCATGCAAAAGACAGCGAGTCAGCTCTTCTATTTACTAATTCCAGTAGTTAATGTTATGTAAAGCTACTTAATAACACGGTGTTACTGATAAACATAATTACTGTTAGAGTTAGGAAAACTGGGTTTGTGTTAAATTTGCCAACACTAGCTACCTGAACGGCTACTTCTACATTAGCTAAACCATGATAGACTGGCTTTAACGGCCATAATCTCGCTAAAGCTAGCTTCAGATAATCGACATTTGTCAGCACCTGTGTTGAGTTGTACGCGTTCTTCAGATAAAGAAGGTACAGTAAGAAATAAACATAACTTCCTAAAAACTAGAATGTCTGTTAAAGTATTGTTTACTGAGGTGTAATTTAATTACCTTACTGGCTTCAATATTTACATTCACACTGTAAACTGGAACTAAGCCCTTACCAACTAGTTGCGTAGCTCTTAATAGCTTCAAGCATCGCGATAACTGTGTTCTCTCGTAGTTTATCAGAGCTTGAACTGAACTGAAAAATATATATTATCCATTCTATAATATATTGTTTTATATTATATCACAGTAATATGTAAAGTTAATCAATTTATATAATCAGATTTTTGTCTGTGCTTCTCTTGTGTAACCCTTTCTCTCGATGGATGGCGCATCATTTAAGCATCGGTCGGTTCTTATTTTATCTCTTCACGTGTTCATTTACTGGATGTCACAGATGTGTGTGTGAGCAGCACCAAAATATGGCGCTATCATTTTCAGCCAATAGGAGGGCCGTTTGTAACAGGTTTCTGTTGGCGTCACTGCCGTGGCGGGAACGCGCATTCAAGACGGGGAAAGAGGTTGAGAAGGTATCGGGACCGCGCTCATCATGTTTGGCTGGCAAGTACCTCTGGTGTAACAGGCTGATCATTATGGGGGATCCAGGATCCCGAGACGGGATGGACCCTGACCGACCGACGGCTGCGAACAGATCATCGAGGCGGTTCATACCGGGATAAAAACCATTTAGTGAGTCCGGTGATAAACAGCCATACTCAGTGAGCTGCAGAGGAGGCGGTGTTTGCTGGGATTCAATCAGAGCCGGAGTCTGGCAGGTTAACGAGGAGAGAGGGACGTGAGCAAACTCGGAAGGTTTACTATCTTAACTGGATCCAGCTCGGAATTGTGAGGATAATGGATGAATTGTCGAGGCGGTCCGGTCAGCCCAACCCAACCGGAGCAGGGTGGGTTCACCCGGAGTGAAATCCGTCGGCTCTTATCTGTTGGCTTCTCCTCCGCCG
>OOFC01050320.1:3353-16679 GCA_900323345.1 Pseudochromis fuscus | reverse complement strand
TAACTAGAATATTTTGTAACTGAAAAACAGACTTTTTTCATAAACTGATAGTTGTACTTCTGCTGACATCTCAGTCATTTTGAAGCTAACCACCAGTGTTACCATACTTCTATCTCCTATGAAGTGAGATCACATTGTATGGTCACTTATTCCTGATCTGAAGGAAGGATCATATTACTCAGCAGCTGATTGGCTGATGACAGAGCTGTCAGTCACGTCTCAATGACAACATGTTACACACAGTGTTTACCTATCTTCAGAGAGAGAATCTCCTTCACAGCTGTAGCGAGTGTTCCCCATTCACACAATGACCCCGACACATCAGTTCATATCTTGCCAGTTGCCCCGAACGTGCAAAGGTGCGAGGGCCCGTTTATCGCTGCTTGCAGCTTTAATTACTAATGTTACTGTTTTTATTTCGGTGAACTCACAGAATGTTTTTGCTGTATGAAATGCTGGTGTGACTGGATGCATAGTTTTTAGTCACAAGGCAGCCCAAGGTAAACAGTGACATTTAAACTTAACGGAGGAGAAAAGAGGAACAGAGAAAAGGAAAGAGAAAAGACAGGAAAAGAACACTATGTGAAGAAAAGCTGAGAAGAGAAGAGAAGAGAAGAGAAGAGAAGAGAAGAGAAGAGAAGAGAAGAGAAGAGAAGAGAAGAGAGAAAAACAGGCAAACTTCAAGAATGCATGACAGGGTCAAAGGGACTAAGTCATATCTGCCAGTGTTTAGAGTGGGCCTTAAAAGCCTTGAGGATAGACAAACATGAAAAAACCCCACTGCTGAGTAAACTAAGAGTAATGGTGTTTGCAGCAGCCAATCAGATACACAGATAAAACAGAGCTGAAATGTGCTCATAACTGATCACATTAACCTCAAAAATCTATCTTCTGTGCACAACTCTTAGCTTGAAAATTTGCAATTTAACGCTGAATCATACCTTGATTCTCTAATTTTTCATTACTTTGAGGATGATTAATATAAAAAAACACAACCGCCTGCACAAACAATTATAGTTACCATATTTTTTTTTTTATCTGTGATGGGCCAATTTCCTCTGCATATTCTGCAGACATTTTTGTTTTTTAATCATGCAGCAACAGTTACACTCACAGAAATATGACATGAAGTTTCCAATAGTTCCAAAGCTCAAAATGAAACTCTTAATTGAAACCATGCACAGAGATGTTCAACAGATGTTTTTCTTTTTAATGGGTAGAAAGAATCTGATCTTAAACTATTATATACTTCATATTTACACAGATGGAGTTATAAATCCACCATGGTGTCAGACATCTTTGCAATCGTGATGCATTTGTTTCAGGATATGGTCAGGTATGTTTCTTGAAACAAAGAAAATTCATTACTGCTAAAAAGCCTTGAGTATATCGAACAATGTTTCTCAGCAAAAGGATTTATTCCATCCTGTGTTCTGCTCAGATTTCCTAATTTTGTATTAAAAAAAAAAAAAAAGGTGTTGTCGCAGTGAAGTCAAAAGTTGGACTGCACATGGGTAAAAATATTTGGAATTTCCAGCTGCTACTTGGAACAAAATGACTGAGTTTGCGTTCCAAATTCGTTTAGCCTCACAAAATTCAAGACATTAAAAATTAGCTTTGTCATCAGGCATCAAGCAAAACAAATTGCGATTATAAACATGAAGTCTGACATTATAATTTCTCTGTATAGATTTTATTATTACTTTAAGATTTGTGATGTCCTGAAATCCCTGTGAGTCTAAAGACTTTATGTTGTGTTTCTGATTAGTACATTGCATTTATTTCTCATAGTGTCAGCTCTTCTCATATGGAACAGATGTGCTGTTTCCTCTCTGTTTGCCCTGTAACTTTTTTACTGAGAAGGCTTGAAATTGCATGAGAGTAGGCAGCCGAAATAAAAAAAAAAGTACAAGACGCTCCTGTGATGAGAGATATTTGACCAACCAGAAATTTTGATGTGCTTGCTGACACAATTAATTCTTCCCTGTGATGTGGACGTTCCTACCTCAACCTTTCAATTTTCCTGTGATTGCACAATAATGCTCACACAACAACACCCTGACAGGAGAAAAGACCACAATGTGCCGCAAACAGTGCTTCCCTCTGAGGGACATGGTCTCGGTGCCAACCATAGGCATCATGTCGGTGTTCCAAGACATCAACTACAGTTGGCAGACACCCAAAGGGTCTCCACCAGTTTAAGCTTAATTTCTGTCACAGGATGAATCAGATTAAAGAAAACTAAGTCGAGAATTTATCTACACTGTTGTTTATAAGACAGAAGCAGACAAAAACAAAGAAAAACAAGATGATATTTTAGCTTAGAGCTGGTTTATTTGTGCTTTTGCTGCACTGGAGGTAAAAAGTGTTATTTCATTTGTAGACAGAGCCAAAACAGCAATCTGTGAATAAAATGGTACTGTGGTACAATGGCATCTGATGCCAAAGAATGAACGGACCAAATCATGAACAAATACACACTGTAAACAATTGCTGTTAATTTACAGCCAATTTCCAACAGTAATATACTGTATTAATGTAATACGGTTTTAAGTTGTAGTTTGCAATGCATTGTGGGCTGTTTAACGGGAAGCAACAGCGCACAGGCCTTCAACAGTTTGTTAATGTGATAACGACAGTAAACTACAATATATTGGAAATTTGGGGAATGGCAAACTCGCGAGGGAAAATTCACCTGCCAGAGGAGAAGACGTGTGAACAAGAAGTCCTGCTTCCGCAATTGTCGGTTTGTGCATCTACATATAAGGTAATTAATAAAATCTAACTTATCTTTGTTTCTTCGCCAGGAAAACACAGCTAAAATTATGTTCGAAATCGAACCGTTGTTCAGCAAGTTGTCTAGCTAGTGAGTGTGTTATTTTTTGTTTAATTTGCTGTGGTTAATTTAACATAGGACTCTTCCTTCGAACGAGTGAGAAGCTGCTCAGTTAATGCTACACAGTTACGTTAGCACAACCAGGCGAGGCTAGCAAGACTTGAGCTTGACCGTATTTATATCCAGCAGAGTTAATTAAGGAATTCTTACGAGCAAACTACAGTTGTGAATGATGAAACCGTGAAATGACTAACAGAGATGATGTGGTGAGTTTTACTTTACTTTATGTTGAGTTGAATGAAATTTGTTAAACACTGAGTTATGGCAAGTAAGCTAACGTTAATCCGTGTTCAGTAAAACAGCTTTTGCATGATGGACTGCAGAAAATAGTTTCCTTTCTTGACATTTTGAATTTAGTTTGCCTAAATTATCCGTCTTTGGTAGGTTAGTTGCTCTCCTATGCGTCACACACAGGCGGGAATAAATTGGTACGTTGTTCGACTGATGAAAAGTTGTCTGCTGGAAAACATATTTTGTCAAATGCGAACCATTTTGAACTATGTGTGAATTTTCTTGAGTGAACACCTACAAATGTCATGATAAAAAATACATTTACAAGCTTAACTTAGAAAGGTGATGGAATAATTGTAAATAGTATGGTGTGTTTGTGTTTGAGAGGAGAACCAGCTGATAGTGTTTACATAAATTCACAACATTAATTTCTTTCACCGATTTCATAGCCAACAAAGAGAATTTTCAGTGTGAGCTGTGATACAGGTGTTGAATTACAGAAAAGCATCCAGCAATTATACTGTGGTTCTCGTTGGCATATTTTAGCCTAATTAAAATCAATGCATTATGTTTGATTATATATTTGGTTAAGTCAACACTAATTTCGAAATTTTATGGAAATGAAAATCAGGAGTAAAACCCTAACAACAGTGTAGTTTACTTCATGTTTTTCTCCATTGGCAGCAATGTTTCCCTGTCAGGTCTGTAGTCATAACTGTGCCACAATACTGGTTTATGTGAGGCACATGAGAATTCATAAAAATACACCAAATTTAACTTTCAAGTGTGTTTTGCCAGCTTGCAGTCGGACTTTTCAAAACTTTTCCACTTTTAAGAGTCACATTTACAGACATAAATACAAACGTGTCATCAGGCCTAGACTATGTGGTCTAGTTGAACTAACTTGACATGTTGACTTCTGCACTGCAAGGTGTGAGAACTTGAAGTCCTTTTACTCTCATCTGAAAACACACATCAGAAAGGGAAAAGCAGTGTCTTGCCCTTATAGAATCTGTGATAAGAGCTTTACAGTTTTATCCACATTCACCTCACACATGAGTAGGAGGCATAAGGATAGTGCTGAGGAGCATCTAGTTGATTCAGTTGTGAATCCTGGCATCTCACACGAGATTGAACAAAATCAGTCTGATATGCATATTGATCCTCCCATTGATGCAGGTGAAGAGCAATCAGAGATCTATGCAGAAAATGCAGATGAACCCCAGTTCTTGAGAAATCTAGCCCTGTTTTATTTGAAATTGCAAGCCAAGTTATTGCTTCCATCCTCTGTCATTCAAACAATTGTTGAAGATGTTCAGGAAATTCATGATATAAGCCAGTCCCATATGCTTTTCAAACTGAAAGAGAAATTGGTCACACTTGGGGTTTCAGAAACTGACTCAAACAATGTAATTGACGTCCTGAAAACTGAGGATCTCTTTAGGGCATGCAACACCCAATCATTGAAAACTAACCAGAAAAGAAAAACTGTTTTCACGAACAGCTTCAATCATGTTGAACCAGTTCAGATTTGTCTAGGTCAGAATGAGGCAGGCAAAGAGTGTTTTGCTCAGTATGTTCCTATTAAACAAACGATTGAAACTCTCTTTCATTGTGAGCCAGTTCAGGAACAGTATAAGCAAGTACACTCCAGTGTCCATTCTAAGGATGTTCTTCGGGATGTGTGGGATGGCAGAAATATTGCAGAAAATGTGTTCTTCCAGACAGAGAGCTCATCACTGTGCTTGATTTTATATCAGGATGCCTTTGAAGTGGTAAACCCACTGGGATCTGGAAAGAAAAAAACAAAAGATACTTGCAGTGTATCTAACTCTTGCCGCCTTACTGCCACACAATAGATCAAGTGCTGACCACATGCAACATGTTCTTCTCTGTAAAGAACAGGACTTTAAATATTTTGGTCAACACTTAATTATGGGCTCCCTGGTTAGTGACCTGAAAGACCTTGAGCTCAATGATGTTACTCTGTCTGATAGAAAGGTCTACAAAGGGACTTTATGTGCCATTGCAGGGGACAACCTAGGCTCACATAACATAGGAGGCTTTGTTGAGAATTTTAGCAGGAGTTTACACTTCTGTAGATATTGTGATATCAACAGAGAAGCATTCAATGCAGATCCTCTTATCCAGGGCACGAACCGCACAATACAGTCTTACAATGATCATGTTCAGAGTAGTGAAGGACAATCCTCATCAAGTGGAGGTGTTAAATTTGACTCTGTGATTAAAACACTCACATACTTCCATGTATGTCAGCCAGGGTTACCCCCATGTCTTGGCCATGATCTTTTTGAAGGTATTGTATCCTCTGATTTGGCATTGTACAATAACCATCTCGTTAAGGTGGATAAACAGTTCAGCTATCTTGAGTTGAATCGGCGAATAAATCAGTTCAAGTATCTTGGTAAGGATGCTAATGACAAACCTCCTGAGGTTAATCCAGAGGTTTTGAAAACTTGGTGGGCATGCTGTGCAAAACTGGTGTTTGCTCAGAATGTTGCCTGTCTTGATTGGAGACAAAATACAAAATCCAGGTGACAACGAAATATGGCAGTTGGTTTTACAACTTAGAGAAGTTGTGGATCTCATTTGTGCACCGGCAATTTCAACTGGTCAGATAGCCCATCTAAAAGTTCTGACAGATGAATATTTGCATTGTCGAAAGCAGGCCTTCCTTGACCATCCAAACATCCAAAGCCCAAACATCATTATGTCAGTCATTATCCAGAGCTCATTATCCAGTTTGGGCCACTTATCCGTCTATGGACATTAAGATTTGAGAGCAAACACACATATTTTAAGCAGTGTTTGAGAAAACTGCGTAACTTTAAGAATCCATGTGCTACTTTTGCAGAGAGACATCAACTTCTGCAGGCCTTTCTGAGTGCTGGCAGCTTCTTACCACCAGGTGTTTTTGCTGAGAAGGGGACACAGTTTTTCTCAGGTGACTACAATGATGACATAAGAAATGCAGTTGCACATCATAATTTTGAGGCTGTGAACACTACAATAGCCCATGAAGTGACTGTGAAGGGTACAAAATACAAAAAGAACATGTTCATTGTGATTGATGAAGATGATGAAGGGGTGGTAATCGGAAAAATCAAAGTGGTTCTCATTCACAAGGATTCAGCTGTATATTTAGTTGCTGAAAAATATTATGCCATGCGCCTTCCTCACTTGGGTGTCTATAGCCTTACAGTGATGCAGAGAAACTGTTGTTGTGTTAATCAGGAGAATCTGCTAGATTACTACCCCTTGCCTGAGGCCCCATCCACACGGAGACTAAACGAATGCGACTCCCCCGTTAACGGCTAGTTCTATCTGCGTCCACACGAAAAAGCCGAAAACGCTGTAGTCAATATGCCAGGCCTGTATGTGGCGCTGTAACGCTGCCACAGAAACACACCAAAACAGAGAAGAAGGCACGGAGCATGCGCACTAAACTGTACAGGTAAAAACCATAGATAATATTATTATGGTTTATTATCTCTATGGATTATGTCTATGGTTTAAACAACACCTATAGAGCTCCAGGAGATGACGTCACGCATCTCAACATGTAGCCCGCAAAATCAAAACAACGGAGTCTGTGTGAGGAGGGGCCAAGATGGCAGTGGCGTAGGATGTCGGGTGTGAAGCTTCTCCGTCAAACAATTTGAGGTTTTGTGAATAGAGAGACTGAATATGTAGTAATTTTAATGATTTAATGACAAAAAAGTGACTTTAACAAATTAATATCTTGGTGCCAGGACTAATTTATCTGTAAAATAAGAAAACGTTTGGAAAACTCGAGACCGTTAAAGTTTCAACGCAAGCTAGCTAACACAGCAATGGACATCGACACTAAAGAAAAAAAAGAAGATGACTTTTGATGCAGACGTGAGTAACTCTGAAAAGTCAACAGAAATGAATACACCAGTTGAGGAAAACATAGAAACTACACCTGAAGATAATATGGACACACCTGCGACCCAGTCCAGTAACTCCCTAGCGAAACACATCAACAAGCGAAAAAAAGGGGACTTTAACGGTAACGGTAAAGGTGACAATGCTAATGCCAGTGCGGACATTTTGGCAGCTATCCAAGAGCTCTCCAACAAACACGACAAGACGTTCTGTAAGATTTCAGCAATTGAATTCACCACAGGAGCAATGTCTCTCCTCTACAGTGGAGCAACTCGTGGTTAGAAACAGACCAAGTTAGAAATTGACCAACTGAAAAAGGAGAACCGAATCTTGAGGGCAGGAGTTGCTGAAAACAAGCGCTACAATTACAGATGGACACTGAAGTTACACGGAGTTAGAGAGGAGATGAACGAAGATGTGAGAGCAGTGGCAATTAACATCCTTGGAAAGGTTGCCCCAGGACTTCAGGAATATCTACAGGAGGGTGTCGATATTGTGCATCGCCTTGGTCCGAAGAGAAAAGGCGGATCCCACCGGTTCCTGATCATCCTTTTCTCGCTGCGCCATATCCGCAATGCTATTTGGAAGAGCGCCAAGGGCTGCAAGTTTCTGCGGGACAACAAGCTGCGTCTCACCGAGGCACTTTCCCTGGAGGATCGAGTGGCCAGAGAAAAACTCTGGCCCCTTGTGGAAAAAGCAAGGAAGGAAGGTAAAAAGGCATCCTTCTTAGGACCCTATGCTCTGATAGAGGGAAAAAAGATTGACCATTTAGACATTGATTAAAACTTTTCCTCAGACAAATGAGGAGAAGAGCCATACAGTGATGACTGATGAAGAACGCTGTCTTCAACCACTTCATGTCTGCAGAGAGGTTATAGCTACGCATTGACTCATTGACTAAGAACTATTAACCTTCAGAGGTGACAACTGAAGACTGATATGTTGCAAACTGCTGACATCAAGAGACACCTGCTAATGTGAAGGAAAGCATCGTGAAAGACACCAGATGCATTGTTGGAGTAATCCCATGACAATATGTTCCAAGGGGTTGGGGAGATAAATGGTCGTAAAATGTGTAGTATATATGAATTTGTTTGCTTAAAGCTTGCATTGCAGAGTTGCTTAACTATTAGAGCAATGTTATTATAGCAGTAAAATATTTTTATTAAACTTAATTTATATCATTTATATTTAAAAACTGACAAAAGGTGAATGTGGTCTGTTCCAGTTGTACGATTCCGGGTTTAACCCAGTGTGTTTAATATTTATCGATTAAATCAACTTAATTTAACCTAGTTTATGGTACCAATAATATATATAAATTCTTTTCATAGTCACAAATTTTTCTGGCTTTCTATCACTTCCTCATTTAAGGAATCAAAAACAAGTTCTAAAACAAATAAGTTCTAGTTAGTTATTTGTGAGAGCTACTTCGTTATTTTATTCTTTTGTTCGTGATGGATTTTAAGTTTGATTCTCTAACCGTTATGTCATTGAATGTCAGAGGTATACGTGATTTGTTGAAAAGAAAAGCTACTTTTTTATTCTATAAAAATAGTGAGGCTGACTTTATATTTTTACAAGAAACACATTCAAATGAGTCTGATGTAAAGTTCTGGAAAGGGCAGTGGGGAAACAAGATTTTCTGTAGTCATGGTACTAACCATTCTGCCGGAGTCTCAATTTTTTTGCATAAATTTAAAGGGGAAATCTTAGAGGTGATGTGTTCACATGATGGTAGATGGATTCTCATAATTGTCAAACATGATAACTCAAACTTTATAATATGTAATATTTATGGGCATAATTCTCACTCGTCCAATAAAGTACTGTTTAGGCAGATAACTTCAAAAGTAAATGAGCTATTACATAAATATCCAGATGTAATTTTAGGTGGTGACTTTAATGAGTGTCCTGATGATGCTCTAGATAGATTCCCCCCCAAACTGTGTCAGTCCTTTTTGGACAGCAATATTGTGTTGCAACTTTGCTCAGATCTCTCCCTGACCGATACATGGCGTTTTTTTTAACCAAGATATAAAGGATTTTACATGGTCTAATAGTAACCTTTCCTTTAGATCCAGGATTGATCTGTTTTTGGTTTCTTCCTCTGCACTTCAATATGTGAAAGATGTCTCCCATTCTTCTGCTCCATTGTCAGACCATAAGACAATCACTCTAAAATTAGGGAGCTCACAGAATACGACTAAATTACGAGAATACTAGAAACTTAATAATGCTCTTCTTAAAGACACTTGCTTTAATGATAGTATAAAAAATCTAGTCAGTGAAATTTTTAATGAAGTTGCGGACAACGAATATTCACAAAAATGGGAATACTTTAAGTTTATGGCAAGATGTATTGCTATAAAGAGAGGTAAAGAGTTAAAAGCCCTTAGAATTAAAGCAGAAGCTGAATTACTGAGCAGAATAAGTTTCCTCTTATCTAAACCCAACTTATCTTCTGAAGAGGAGTTAGAAGCAAAGGAAATACAGTTAAAAACAGATCAGATTTATATTGAATTAGCCAAGGGTGCATTTGTGAGGTCTAGAGCCAAATGGTTGGAAGAGGGAGAAACAAACTCAAGCTATTTTTTTGCTGTGGAGAAAAGAAATGGTCAAAGAAAGTCACTAAGTACACTTAGTATTAATGGTAATAAATGTACGGATCAAAAATGAATATCTGATTCTATTTTTCCTTTTATAGCAGCTTGTACAAATCTGAATTTAACAGTTCTTGTTGTAAAATATTCATTACTAAGATTAAAAAACTCATAGTCACAATCGATGAGAACTTAAAAAACACTTGTGATGCTAACCTGACAAAAGAGGAAATCAAGACTGCTCTTTTCTCAGTGAAAAAAGGTAAATCTCCAGGTATAGATGGGCTTTCAGTTGGATTTTATATTCATCTTTGGGACATCATTCAGGAACCGTTATTCTATATGTACCGTGAATGTCTTGGTCGGATAGAGATGATTACAACTATGAAACAAGGTGTTATATCACTAATCCTAAAACCAGATAAAGACAATTTATTGATAGAAAACTGGAGACCTATCACTCTCCTTACTATTGATCACAAGGTTCTGGCATCAGTTTATGCATCCAGATTAAAAATGGGTCTCCAGCATATTGTTGCTAAAACACAGTCAGGTTTCATTAAAGATAGACACATAAGTAATAACATCAGACTTATTTTGGATTTATTAGACTATGCTGATTCAGTACACTCAGAAGCGTTCATTCTCTTCTTAGACTTTTACAAAGCTTTCGACACCATCAAACATACAGTGGGGATCAAAAGTTTGGGCACCCCAGGTAAAAATTTGTATTAATGTGAATAAAGAAATCAAGAAAAGATGGACATATCTCCAAAAGACATCAAATTGCAGATGAGACATTCTTATAATATGTCAAAAAAAAGTTTAATTTTATTTCCATCATTTACACTTTCAAAATAACAGAAAACACAATCATGGCGTCTGCTAAAGTTTGGGCACCCTGCAGAGTTAATACCTTGTATCGCCCCCTTTGGAAAGCTGAGACCTGACAGTGTCATGGATTGTTCACAATCATCATCAGGGAAGACCAGATGATGTCAATCTCAAACGTTTTAAATGCCCAGACTCCTCTGATCCTGCCCCAAAAATCAGCACCATGGGTTCTTCTAAGCAGTTGTCTAGAACACTGAAACTGAAAATAGTTGACACTCACAAAGCAGGAGAAGGCTATAAGAAGATAGCAAAGTGTTGTCAGTATCCTCTGTTCAGAATGTAATTAAGAAGTGGGAGTCATCAGGAACCGTGGAAGTTAAAGCAAGATCTGGAAGACCAAGAAAAATATAAGACAGATGAGCTCACAAGATCGTGAGAAAAGCGAGTCAAACCCCACGTTTGACTGCAAAACCCCTCCAGAAAGATCTGGCAGACACTGGAGTTGTGGTACTCTATTTCACTATATAGAGATACTTGTACAAATATGGTCTTCATGGAAGAGTCATCAGAAGAAAACCTCTCCTAGGTCCTCACCACAAAAGTGTGATTGAAGTTTGCAAATGAACACATAGACAAGCCTGATGCATTTTGGAAACAAGTTCTGTGGACTGATGAGGTTAAGATAGAACTTTTTGGTCGGAATGAGCAAAGGTACGTTTGCAGAAGAAAGGGCACAGAACTTAATGAAAAGAACCTCTGTCCAACTGTTAAGCATGGGGGTGGATCAGTCATGCTTTGGGGTTGTATTGCAGCCAGCGGCACAGGGAACATTTCACGAGTAGAAGGAAAAATGGATTCAATAAAATTTCAGCAAATTTTGGATGCTAACTTGATGCCTTCTGTGAAAAAGCTGAAGATAAAGAGAGGATGGCTTCTACAAATGGATAATGATCCTAAACACACCTCAAAATCCACAGTGGATTACATCAAGAGGCATAAACTGAAGGTTTTGCCATGATCTTCACTATCTCCTGCCCTCAACATAATTGAACATCTATGGATAGACCTTAAAAGAGCAGTGCGTGATAGACAGCCCAGAAATCTCAAAGAACTAGAAGACTTTTGTAAGGAAGAATGGGCAAAGATACCTCAAACAAGTATTGAAAGACTATCTACAAAAGAAGCTGGTTACAAAAAGCGTGTACAAGCTGTGATACTTGTCAATGGGGGTAGTACAAGGTATTAACTCTGCAGGGTACCCAAACTTTTGCAGACGCCATTATTGTGTTTTCTGTTAGTTTGAAAGTGTAAATGATGGAAATAAAATCAAACTTTTTTTGACATATTGTAAGAATGTCTCATCTGTAATTTGATGCATTTTGGAGATTTTTCCATCTTTCCTTGGCTTCTTTATGCACATTAATACAAATTTTTACCTGGGGTGCCCAAACTTTTGATCCCCACTATAAGTTTCTTACAGAATGCCTTAAATTGTTTGGTTTTGGAAATCAATTTATAGACACTATAGAAATGTTTTATAAAGGAAATACTAGCTCAGTGATTACCAATCACAATACCTCTAATAGATGTGATGTAAAGTGTGGTGTTAGGCAGGGATGCCCCATATCACCCTTTCTATTTATTTTAGTTGTTGAATTGTCATTAAATATAGTTCATGATACAGATTTCAAAGGCATCTCTATATTTAATAGAGAAATAAATAATTCTCAACTGGCAGACAATATAACCGTTTTCCTGAAAGACAAAGAACACTTGGTCAAAGCTATCGATCTAGTTAAACAGTTTTCATTAGCACCTGGTCTGAAACTCAATATTGCTAAATGTGAGTTATTGCCCATACATAGTTGTGACAACACCTTTATAGATAATAACCCAGTAAAAAATACGGTCAAGTATTTGGGCATTCATATAACAAAAAATTTTATTGCAAGGCAACAACTGAACTTTTCAGGAAGAATTCAAAAAAACTAGAGAAATCTTTAACCTTTGTGCTTCAGAGAGACTTAACACTATACGGCAGGGCCCTTCTGCCAAAAGCTGAAGGTGTCTCATTTTGTTTATCCATCTCTTTTGCTCTTTGTGAATGATGCCACTGCTAATGAAATCAACAAGTTATTTCTGGACTTCATTTAAATAAAACACACAAACTTAAAAATGCTGTCCTGTCTAACAGCAGAGCAGAAGGTGGTCCTGAAGTGCTCAGCTTCATTGATATTATAAATACTTTTAAAATTAATTGGTTAAAAAGATGATTGACACATCAGAATTCATTGTAGTTCTTCATCCCCAATCATATTTTTGAAAAAATTGGTGGACTCGCCTTTGTTTTAACATGCAACTCTGCACCCAACAAACTTCTGGTCACACTGTCTAAATTTCATCAGCAGTCACTTATTTCCTGGAACTTGTGCTTCGTTCACTATTTTTCTCCTCACAAAACTTTGTTATGGAATAACGAGTGTATCTCCATTAGGAATAAGTCACTTTTTTATTCCAAATGGTTTGAGAGAAGTATAAACTAGAAAATCACTCTGAGAGCGCAGACCTCCACCAAGCACTGTTAAGGCCAATTGATACTTTACGCGTCCGCATGTGCGCGTTGGTGCACGAGAGTCCGCGTCACGTAAATGTCATTGAACACGTCAGGAAGCGCTCGAGCGGACAGGCGCGGAGGCGTCCGCGTACAGCTCATAAAATGTGACCGCGTTGCCTGGGCGCGGAGGGTGTGTCAAAATCAATACAAGCAACTGCACTGCGCTTGCGCCAGCATATCAACATGGACGCCTTCGCGGAGAGACTTTGCGAGGAGAA
>OOFC01050319.1:15743-28949 GCA_900323345.1 Pseudochromis fuscus | reverse complement strand
GGAAAAGTTCCCTCCACGTTTGTGAATGCACTAACTAGGTGATAAAAAGTTGCACTACCTGTTGTACCTTGCTGTTGGTAAAAGATAATACTACGTCACTGACGTTACCTCGGAGAAAAAATAAAACAGCTGTTCATGTAGCTGTGAACTGTGACAAATGGAGTTGGAAATACATTGTTTTCAATGGGTTGCGGCGCAAATACTGGTAAGAGCTACCGGTACGTACGTTACCGTATTGTGAATGCACTAGCTTGTTTTGGGAGTGAACAGAGTTGTCAGAACGTTGGTTTGTATTATATTAATAAAGTTTGACTGACTGACTTATCTGACTGTTTTGTTGACATTCACTTTAGCACAGCTTCATCTAGATGGATGATAACACAACCCCAGCCACTACAGTAGTTTCTATTCTATACACCTTATAATGCGGTGCGCCTTATATATGAAAACAGTTTTAAAATAGACCATTCATTGAAGGTGCACCTTATAATCCGATGCACCTTAGAGTGTGGAAAATACAGTACTTTAAAAGGTGAGAGAGTGCAATTATGCACAGAAGTTTGTTTGTGCCACGGTGAAAATGAAACACGAAAAATGACAATGGATTAAGTTCTTCCAAAATATTATTCAAAGTCCAGTTGTGACCTTCCTTTGTTGTTTCGTGTGATCAAAGCAGACGTAAAATTGTATACATAATATTCATACAAAATAACACGAGAGGCAAATTAGAGCTGATGGACCTGCTACTCTAACCTGGTATGATGTCATTACTTTGATTATAGCCTGATAGTCTTTTCCTCTCCCTTGCACACAGAAAAGTTTGTATTTCAGGACGGAGTTGCAAGAAAATTGCCTTTTTGATTTTGTTTCCCATGGCTGTGAAACCAGTGTGAGACCAGACACTTCTGAAGCTTCTCTGTTGTCAGATGATGTTGTGCTGAAATGAGCTGGAACATTGGACTGCTGCGTGTGTGTGTGTGTGTGTGTGTGTGTGTGCGCCCTGCCTTTCTATATCTCTGTCCTGATCCAGCCCTCATCCCTTCCCCTCCCTGGCTTCATTTTTTATTCTCACATCTTTCAGAGCACTGCTTGTTGTTCTGCACTGCAAGAAATATCCCTCTCTTGCAGTGCAGCCATCCTTCTGCCATGTTTGTATCTGACAACAGAGAGACCAGCTTGAACGGGGCTGACACTGTCCTCCAGCATGTCACTTTGTTCACAAAACACTCATTTTTCCTGAAAACAAATAATTCATTTTGACTTAGAGAGAAGATGTTTCAAGGTTTTCGTTCTGGCAAAGTGTCGCAGACAAGACAATGGCTCCGCGTTCGGCGTCATTAATAACAATGTTTATGTGGAGCAGGGCACTGGGGCAGTGGGACTGGACATTATCTTTGTTGTGCACAGCCAAAGAGGCTTTTTTCTTCTGAGTAATTATATGAGGCTATTTCTGTTTAGTAAGGCGTTTCCCAAGCGAAGCTGCTCCACAGCGATAGCAACGTAACGCAGTCGTTGTTTTTATAATGTGATGTGTTAAAGAACTGCTGTTTTTTTAATCAAATTCAGCTCTGAGTAACATCCCGCACACTTTGTCAAAGCAGCACCTATTTCACTGGACCGTGTTTATTAATATTGGGGATTATGAAGCTCCTTCTTCCACACACATCAAGGACGTTCATCTCCAGAAATAAATGCTCTGTTGACAGTGACGGATAATGAGGACTCAGACATGGGATTCAAAATGTTTGGTGTTGTCTCGCATGCTCAGAAACGCTTCAGAATCTGTTCGGTACTCCAGTGATCTTAGGGACTGGCAGAGAAAATGATTTTCATTACAGCCATCTCACCCATGCTAATTAAGCCAATAACTTATGGATGATTATGGCTGTTTGGTTGCTTCCTGTTGAGCTGAACACGGCCTGTCCCTTCAGAATATCACATGGAAGGTGTCATATTACATTTGGCCGATGTGTTTTGATAAACACACCTAATAATTACATGCAACAGATGTACCACAAGGTAATATTCCCAGTTATGGATGCATGATATTGGATTTTTGGCTGATATCCAATATGCCGATATTTTACATCTCATTTGGCCAATAACTGATACTGATATTTTAACCCCCATACCTAATTACAGAGGTCATATCTTTTCTGTAGTGGAATTAACATATAGAATAATTTTTTATCACGTTGGCCCATTGGTGAATGCAGACATAAGACAAAGCTGAAAATGATGTAACATCAGTAAATATTCCTTGTATAAAATAAGATAAATACTTCAACTTGTGTTATGTAAAACATGTCATGGTAAATGGAGTACATGTATATAGCACTTTCATGACCTAAGCTAGGTCCCAAAGTGCTTTACAAGGCAACTCATTCACTCATTCACTCACCAATGGCTACCGAGCTGCAATGCAAGGTAGCTAGCCACCATTGGGAGCAACTTAGGGTTCAGTGTCTTGCTCAAGGACACTTCAACATGTGGACAGGAGGAGCCAGGGATCGAACCCACAACCTTACGATTCACAGGTGACCCACTCTGCCACTTGAGCCGCAGCCGCCCCTTATTCATGATAATTGTTTCTAAACAAAACAAAGATACTTGCAGCGTATCCTACTTTAAAGAGACTTGGATAATGATCTCCTTCAGACAATAATGACAATACCCACTGGTATTTTATTGGTTATTTATATCGGCAGATATCGGCGGAGTTGCCGATATCTGATACTTAGTTTTATAGCCAATATAAGATACCGAGCCGATAATGTCATGTATCCCTATTCCCAGTCAAAGGTTTAACATTAGTAATGCTAATAATAAATGAGGGAACAACATAAGGTTCCCCGCTGCATGAACATCTGTAAGAGAACTGAGTCATTTTTATCTTCTTCTTTTATTAATAGCTGAAAATACCAGTGATTACACTCCACAGATGCAGAAATGCCACAAACACTTTCCCTCGCTGTGACACATCTTCTGTGTTGGCATGTTTAATGGACAGCCTCAGAAACTTCCACCAGGGAAAAGTGCACTGACCTCATGTAATTGTTGCTCACTGGTTAGCTTGTCAGATGTGAAGAGCTCCACTTGCCTCTAAGTGTCACGTCGGCCCAGTTTGAATGTAAAAGCGTACGGTGTTTTCACTAATACTGCTAACGTTACACTGCCTGTTATTTGTCTTGTAAAGCAGCAGTTAATGGAGGCGAGCCTCTTTATGCTGTGTCTCCATGCTTCTGTTGACTTAGCTGTCAGTCAGTCCGACATCTAAACCGTCCCTGGACCTTACATCTTGATATTTACACCACCCTCTGCAGGAGGTTACAATCTGTGTATGTATTTTGTTTTGTGTGTGTTTTGTGTGTGTGTGTGTGAGTTTGGAAGTCTTGTTATAAATGTTCTTTCTAAGGATAGCAAATCACTCCTGCTCTCCCCCCGGTCTCTGTCGGTCTGCGCCTGCCTCTGGTGTTTTGCCAGTAGCCCTCTCAGCACTCAATCAATTACCTCTGTGTGTGTGTGTGTGTGTGTGTGTGCTCACATGTATATTTTGTGGTACCTTACTATCTGTTTTTTAAATTCTTTTTGCCTTGTTTTCTTATCTACTTAATTGTTTCTGCCGTGGACTCAGACTGAATCACACATGAAAGCATATATTTATAAAACTGCAGCGCATCATGAACTCACACTGATGGAACCATATTTTTTTTTCATTAAAGTGACATTAACATGAAAGAGCATCATAAGAAACACAATCACAACCGATAGACTCTTTGTTTATGTGTTTAGTTCACATTTTCAGACTCACTGCTGTGATTTACGGGCTTTGATAAACAATAAATTTGCACATGAAGAGAACTTCAAGACCTCGTTCCACATAGCAGGAGAACATGGTTTGAATTTGAAGCTGTTAAATCCTCTTCCAGGATGAAATTATCCAATTTTGTATTTCAGAATGTTGCATCTCCATAAGGACTAATGACCCTGTTTCTTTCTTTTTTTCACCCCAATTTGGTATCTTTTCATCCATTTTTGTCATTACAGATGCAAAGTGATACATCATAGCAACAGGGCGAGGAGTTCAGTCCTTTCTTTCTGTTTCTTTTGTTTGGGCAAAGACGTGCCATTCAGTTGCAAATGTGACCAAAGACGTAAAGCTACTCTTTTAAATAAAAATATCTTAATATCTTTAACCAAGTATATAAAAAAATACAGTCCTGACTTCTAAAATGTGATACTGTGGATTATTTCTTGGTGTTTTTTTCCATTTGATTTGATGAACAACATGTAATAAGTAGGTCTTTCTGAACGACAAAGCTTTGATTAAAGTATGTGTCTGGATCAAATCTGAGTAGCATGAAGGCACAGGAAGCTGCCATCTTCATCCTCATGTCACACTGGGAACATGTAACTACTTCACCTTTGCATCTCCTGTTGTTTGCGTACCACCGGCTGTTGTTGAAATTGTCACTTAGTCACCACCTGTGGACAAATGTGTTTCAATTATTCATCTCATAAACATTTTTATCTTTCAAGTAAAAACACTGATATGAACAAGAAGGAGTTTGTGTGGCTGTTTTATCAGGTTCGTGAAGTCAATCCAGTGATTCACTTGCTTTAAAATGTCTTATTAATTAAAGTGTGATCTCAGAGTTATTGAGAGTGCTTGACTACCATTTGGTCTGCCCCACAATGACCTTTAAGCACAAGAAGAAAATCTACTTAACAAATTATTTACTCGAGAACATTACTCTCAGATTCTCCACAGGAACAGTGCAAAGACACTTGAGTTATGTAGCTGCTGACGTCTGACCCGTCTCCTCATTGACCACAGCTGACTCCCAAAATGATTGTGATGTGCAGCACTTATTTCCTGCACTTTTGCATCAGTATTCAACTTCACTGCTTCATTCAAATACGAACATTAGTCTGCATTTACTTATTGACTGAGACATTTCACCTCAGGAAACCTGAGCTAAAGATTTTTCCTCCTTCCCAGCAGAGTCTGGCTTTGGTGGATAATGTGAATGCAGTCGTACCATCCTGCAAGTGGCCGTAGACCATCTGAGGATTGACACCGAGTTCTCTGCTTGTTACTTTTATTAAGTTCTCGTTAGGAGTAACTGCACAAACCCAGTGGCTCTTCTCTTTACAGGATAAATCTGCCTTCTCATTTGCTAAGGTCAATTTCTTTATACCACTGCCAACTCAGGGCTCCCTCTGTAGTGATACCAGCTCCCTCTTGGATACCAGCTTTTTTCCTCTTTGATGAGAACTGGTTTCACTTAGTGTGGTATATATCTTATATATTTGCATATGTTTATATTTGATCTGATTCACTGTATAAGTATGGACTCGATGCTGATTTCGCACTCAAATAGTTTTGCTATTCAGGTTTATCATTTGTCCTTGAGGCCTGACAAGCAAATGCATATCACTCCTCACTATAAATAACTCTGGGAAAGTTGATATAACTACGAAGATTTATGGGTTGTAATAATCTCAATAACTTTTTAACCCTTTAACAACTGAGCTTACAAATTTCAATCTGGATTTTTTTATGCTTAGTTTGATTTCAAAATAAAATGTAGCATGCAAAATTTAACATTCATGTGCAGTGACAGTGTTTTTGTTCACGAAAACTCTAAAATCAAAATCTGTTTTTGTGTTTTTCTGCTATTCTTGTTTCATTGTCACTGTTATTACTCTTACAACAAGTAGTATATAGTAAATCAGCTGTTCTGAGAGAGTGAAATTACCATAATGACACTATATTGACTGTAAAGTGCAACATCTCAGCTCTCGGGAATTAAGTTGCGCAAATTGTGACATAATTACGGTAATCCAAAGATGCATGTGCAGACCTGTCGCCGACGACATGCTGGGAATTAAAGGGTTGTATGATAATAAGTTTTAGCTGTTTCTTAATGTAAAATATTTATTTTTCCACGTCCACCCTGGAGGAGTGTGTGTTGTCACCTGTGTCAGGACGTGTGAATTTATTTATGTGGTAATGCATGTTGTGCTCTATCATAGGATTACTGATGAAGAGTTAGAGAGAAACAGGCAGGTGAGACAAAGTGGAAAGCTGGAAGGGGAATTTTGGATGGATGGAGGTAGATGGAGAAGAAGTCACCGGAGAGAGAGAGAGAGAGAGAGAGAGAAAACAAAAACAAAAATAAATGATCAGCAGTGATGGGTTGGAGGGAGAAATGGCACAAAGGTAGTAACAAGGCAACGACTACAAATTCAGGATGCATTTAAAGTTCTTGTGTGTGTGTGTTTGCATGTGTGTGTTTGTGTGTGTGTGTGTGTGTGTGTGACTGCATGTGTGTCTGTGGTGTTGCAAGGGCACCAGATGCTCAGATGATGAATGGGTTGCTATCACAGCAGAGGCAGTGTAGTGATACTGAGGACCTTAGATCACATGGCTGACACACACACGCACACACACACACACACACACACACACACACACACACATGCACAAATTCTGCCCTGACAGCGCTGGAGTAGAGCTGGAGTTAGTACTCATCTTTCATCTCGTACTCTTCAATCTTTTTTTTTTAATATATTTTCTCCCATTTTGTTTTCTCTGCGAGGCTCTTGGCTCGTCTCCTCTCGTGTCCTCTCCTTGTGTCCATTTATTTCCACTCGACCTCTTATCATTCTTGCATTCTCTTATCTTATATCCATACATCACTCTTTGTTTAGTTCATTCCCTACTTGCCACTTTCTTTTCTTCTTTTCGGTTTCAATTTACATCTCTTTCCTCCTTGGTTGCTCTTTTATTAAAAAAATTTACTTTTCTCTTCCTCCTTGTCTTTGTCTCCTCTCAGTTGGGGACCAGTTTAATTAAAAGAGCAGACAAGAAGCCCTGACAGACATGATACACGCACACACACACACACACACACACACACACACACATACACTCAACTTTCAGATTCAAGGAGTCTTTTTCACGCACACATCGATACACATCCCCTCCTCACATGCTCGTTGGTGTCACACATCCACCGAGCCTGTGGACCCGGTGAATGGCTGGCACACACGCAAAGTGTATTCACACTCGCCTACACAATAACCACACATTCTTACAGCGTGATGCGAACAGAGAACAACACCACGCCAAAGGTTGATTTACTTATTTATACTCAGCCAAATCTCAACATGTCTCTCTGGCCAGTAGAGAGAGAGAGAGAGAAAAAAAAGAGAGAAAAGATCAAAATTCAATAGGCATTCTCTGAAATCAGCATTTCCAAGGTTTATTGGTGGACTGGTGTATTGTGAGAGAGTGGGTCTGGGCAGGTAACACACAAACACTGGCAGACAGGATTAAAAGGCAAAGAGGGGCCAGTATGTAGATACAATAGTGATCAATGGAGGTAGAAAACTGCCTCCAGACATTATTGATTAGCTGGTAGTCACACATGTATTCAAGCTAAACTGTAAAGAATTAATAGAAGGTATGGACTGGTTAAATACCGTATTTTCCGGACTATAAGTCGCTACTTTTTTCCAACGCTTTGAACTTCAACACCAGTGTGGCTCATGTATCGGCCGATACATTTAGCCTCATTACATCAGACCCGGTCAGAGTGGACCACATGAAACTGTTCGAATAAATTCAATAGTGGCTTATAGACAGATGCGCTCAATAGTCCAGGAAATACGGTAAATATTTCCCTCAGATATCATAGACTGTAGGTAGAAATAGACGAAACAAGAGTGATGTCACCCATGTGTTTGTGGACTCCAGGACACTGATAACAAAAATAACTTTAGCTAATAATAACATCAGTCAATTGGAGTTTTTTGGAGCCAGCATCTAGTGGCCGTCAGGTGTATTGCACTTTTTTGCACTTCTGCATTGACTTCATTTTTGAGACCCACTTGCTTCGTCCATTTCTATTTACAGTCTATAATTCCTCCTTAATATCACTGTGTGTGTATTTGTACATGGATTATAGATACATATGTGAGGTATTATACAGGCATGAGAAGGAAGTAAAAAGAAAAATAGAGTGGCACACATGGGATTTCTTTCTTGTTGTTGGGGAAAGTCAAATACAAGGCAGCAGATGAATGATAAACAGAGGAGAACCAAAGGAAGATGTGCAGTAAATCAGAAAGTGTTTGAATGCCTTTAAAGTAGTTCTGCTTTACCCTAACCTTCACCTCCTCACTTGTATATACTTTTTTTTTTTGCCTATATTTCATCTGCAGTCTTTGTAAGTCATGCAGATATTCTTCTTGACATTAGTGTACAACTCTTGTAAACAGTTCTTCTGTATCAGTGGTTTACAGCTCGCAGCAGTGAGGTCATATGAGTGTGGACTTCATGTCGCAGCTTTTGACAAACTGAAAATGAACTCATTTGCATACTTTTTTGTGGTATATATATTTTTTCAGCACTTTCAGGAGTTATAATTGTGGCTCATGCCTGATTTATTTTTTGCAACAACAGTGTGAAATGAATCACTCCCAGTGAGGTGGTTGGATTTTGAACAGAATTCATAATCATCCAGGACAGATGTGATGGTACAAGCATAGTCATTTATGACACTCAAACACACACCTGATTAACATATCATTCATAAAACAACAACAACAGGAAGACATCCCAGTACGACATGAATAATAAAATTTAAGGTTAGCTTATCACTGCAACCAGTAATTCGGACACTTTCCAGTAAAAATTACACATTTCACAATTGTAAAGTGTTATTTTCTTGGTTGAAAAATAAGCTGCAACGTCTGGGACACTCATTGCACATAGTTAACAATTTTCCTGAGTCAGCGATTATTGTTTAATTACTGCTAAAGGGGCCAGATCATGTTGTAATAGGCACACACCTGGGTCATCTCCTGCTGCCCTGCACTCAAACAGAAACACCTTGTGCATGTGTCGTATGTGAGACTGTGTGTGTGTGTGTCTGCGCTTTATCTCACCTGTGTGTGTTTGTGTGAGGGGTGATTGGTGTCAGTGATAAATCACTTCCACCTCTCTCATCTACAAGTACCTCATTAGATTTGTCCTTTAACAGGCCAATCAAACAGCAGACTAATTAATAAATCATATCACCACGGTAACAGCAGGCACAGGTCAATGCTGCATGCTGGGGAAGAGGCATCTGTTTGTTGCTTTTAGAAACAGGTGTATACATGGACTCGCGTGTGTGTGTGTGTGTGTGTGTGTGTGTACTTTAGTGTTACATGCTAACTCCTCTTCACATCAGATGCTCTCAGAGAAGCGATCACTGTCTCAATTCAACACTGGAGCCTCCACTAATGACACTACAGAAAACGCTTGCCGTGTTCAAAGGTGTAAATCCTGAGCCTCTTCAGCTTTGAAACCAAGCGATAAGTGATTTTTTTTATTTGTAAATCTTAACAGTATGTCTCAATCTAATTAAGTCTGGCTGGGGGGTCAGGCTGGAAGTTGTTTCCTAATCACATTTTCCATGCACACCATCCAATCACGTATGTCCAGGACTTATCTCTCATAAAAGGCAGCTTCATACAAACATTTGCTGCTCGTACAGGCTGCTTACAACGCGGCTGAGCTCTTCATCTGTATATTGTTGCTTGCTTTCAGAAATCTAATTATCTCCACTACCCCAGCTTCCTACTGATTTAGCATTTACTTGTATGTAATTTCTAGATGTGTGTGTGTGTGTGTGTGTGTGTGTGTGTGTTTAATGGTTCATGTTCATTAAAGTTGTGTATCTCAGGCTCTGCCAGCGAGCTCAGAGACAGTTTGCATCAAGCTTGCTCAGATTTGTCTCCGAGCACCACACAAGCCAAACCACTGAAATGTGTAGCTGAAAAACATGATTAAAACCTGAATGTTCGTTTTCGGACTAAAACGAAGGCAATAACGCAGATGGAGTGACAGAAAACTAATATAAGCTATTATAAGGACTGTGATAAGGGCAGTTGTTGATAAAAATCTGCACAGCTAATCACAGGCTGGTAAATGTATGAAGCTGTAAAGTGGATGGGCTAAATTTAATATGAGTTAATGAGCACTTTATCTTTTTAGCTTAACCTGATTTGCATGTACAAGGCCATACAAACACCTATAGGCTCAACCCATTTACTCTCAATAATGATTTCCTCCTATGCAATACACGCTAAAGTCAACAGATATTTAGCATTGAAAATAATTATCTAAAAGGATAAAAAGACTTTGTGCGTCTTGTGGTTGTGTAATGGTGCAGTTTGCCTCTACACCAGCTCCCATACACCACTTGGTTTCTCCTGACCTCTGTTTATTCATTTCCATCCATCTGGCCATAGTCCCCACGTCAGCTTTTAAACTAGCAACTCAGCTCTGACCGCTTTGCTGACGCACACACTAGCAACCCATGAAAGGTTGTACACACAGCAAATGAGCTTTCATAAATTCCATTCATCAATTCACAGGCGGCTGTATGTATGTAACGTCCATGTCCTTCGCATATGACGCTGAAATCCTCTGTCAGTGGAAAGGAAAAACATTGTTTCATTGTTTTTTCGAATCAAGTGAAATCCAAAACATGTCCTTGAAGAAGTCAGAGTGGGGTTCACGTATGTTGTCGATAAAAATGTAATAAAACACATCCCCAGAACGACTTCAAGTATTTGTATTTACTTTTCTTCTTGGAGATGTTTGTGCGTAATAAACATAACTTACTACTGTGTTTGTTTTTGTTGAATTTTTAAGGGGAAGCTGGTCGTTAACTTTTATTTGAACTGAAATTAAAACCTAATGAAAAATCCTAAAAGTTGAAATAGGCCTCAGAAGGATGGTGAGAGAGAGAGAGAGAGGGAGCTTTTTCAAAGGGAAGTCGATACAGGACTGAACAGGTAAACATGAAGTTCAGGGACTTGGAGTTCACTCGCGGTCAAAGCAACAGAAAGCAATCAAATCAAACTCAGCACCGACAAATAGTGTGCGCTGCAGATTTACTGGCTTAAATCTTACACGTATTTCTAAGGGTTATATAATCAAGAAAGAATTTTTAAGCTCATTTGTGACAAAGAGTAAAGTACACATTAAAAAAAAGAGTTTTTATGTGCAGATGGAGGAGAGAAAGGAAGAGGAATTCTCACATTGACTGAAGTTTCACAAAAAGAAAATGCCTGATGGTGTTTAGCTGTGTAGAAATGAAAAATGTCAAAGCAGTAATAAGAGTTGTGAAGAGTAGACCAAGGACAGAGGTGGTTGGAGTAGCAAAAGCATTTCAAAAAGATGCTTTCTGGATGCAATGTGTGTGGTTACAATGGCAGAAGGTAAGATAAAGACGCACAAAGGAAGGAGACGTAAATTTGAGTCACGCAGTTAAATCGCCAGTCCCTCCGTCGCTAATTTTCTTATCTCCTGACACGTTTCTCTTTCTCGCTTTCATCCCCACTTTGTCAGCCAGTCTTCTCCTTCTTCCTCCTTCCATTATATGGCGCTCGGCTCGGAGGTTGATGTATGAGTGCTCCATAGAGGGACTTGGACATGAGAGACTGCTGGACATACATCACACGCATCACTCACACATACACACTCTTTGGTCAAAACCATGAAAGGAAGCTTTCAGTGGAGCTGCTGGGCTGACAACACACAACTCAATTAGAAGAGAAGTCAGAAAGAAATGCAAGTACAGTGAATGATGGCGGCAGAGATAGGAAGAGGAAGAGGAAGGAGAAGAAAAGAGAAGAAGAGAAAAGAGTCATTGAAAGGAAGATGGAGGTGGTGGTAGTCATCCAGACAGATAAAGCACAAGGACAAGGTGGAGGATGTTTCCTGCTCCCACTTTAGCATCAACTGTGACAGGTTCGGTATTTTATGATGGTATTTTGAGCTGTAATGTTTCCATAGTAACTTGCAGGAGATACACTGTTGGTGTTTTTGCATCACAGTATGCTTCCATTGTCACTATGAATATAATGTATAACCCTCCAATGTGCTGTTGAAATTATTTCAAAGTTTTCAGTAGTTATATAAAAATACTGAGGCGGCACAAATAAGGTTGTATTTAGCAGAGTAAGAAAGGAAGATGAATAATATTAAATAAGTGAGGAGGAAAAATAACAAATAGTGTGCAGAGCAAAGTTGAGAAAATATGTTAATTTAGTTTGTCTATCATAGTGATTAATCATTTGTAGCATGTACCCTGACATCATTCACTCCCCATTTTATTTGTCATATCATATCGTTGGTCATATTCACTCACTTAATGATATTGGCCAAAAAAAGACAAAAATTCTGTTTCAGCCAATAGTGTCATTACATCCACCTGTCAGTCAATCAGCTGTTAGTGTTAGTCTCTCATTACCCACAGGAAACACTGACAGAGTAGTAGCAGTAATCAGCAGTTTGCTGTAACAGTATCATTAGTTTGATGTGTAACAATAAAGTGTTGATTTCTGATGTGAGTTGAGTTACAAACGGTTCAGTTACAAACAGCTTGCTCCTGTGTTACGGGTTTAAAGAGATGTCACTGAATGTTGCTTCAGTTCAGTTGCTAGGTGACGATAAACAAATGTCTGTTCGAGCGTCTGGATACGTGTTGGGCAGGTTTGTTTTTACGTAAAGCAGAACAGTATCTATGTTCTGTTTTACGTTGGATGAAGTGCAACACGGGTAGTGTCCTCTTTTTTAAGAGACGCTACAATGTTATCTAGTAACATTAGCTCATTAGCTAGCTAGCTATGGTGTTTCAATGTTGTTTCAATTGTCCAGTAAAATTGCTCCAAACATGCCAACATTTCCTCTTTTTTTGCCATAAATACATCAAATACATACTTACAAAAGTTTAGTCGTACAAAGAATAAACTCTAGAAATGCTACCACAATGATCTTTGTGTACTCGTGTACTGTATTTGTTCAGTATTCGTAGTATACAAAGTTTATACAGTTGTTATGTTGTGAAAATGAAACGTACCTCCAGCTCATGTTGAAGACAGGAAAAATGGAGGCGTGTGTGTGCGTGTGTGTGTGTGTTAATGTGTGGAGGGGTTGAGGTGGTGATGATAGAGGAGGCCAGCTCACTGAGCAGGGTCATAAAGCTTGTGTGCTGATTCTGTCACCAGGAAAGATTTACTTACACACACACACACACACACACACACACACACACACACACACAAGCAAGCATGTGAAGCACTTACAGCAGGCGTCCATCACATCGCTCACAGTGGGACTGCCCTTGGAAATCGTCTTTC